>OMNM01038202.1:0-14403 GCA_900302745.1 Parablennius parvicornis | reverse complement strand
CATGGTCGCTGAGTCGGTCTTCGAAGAAAACCGGACTTCCCACGCTAGAGCCGCCCGGCGTGGAGAACCCAGAGTCCTCAGACATGTTCCCGGCGTCCCGGGAGCCCCTGGTGCTCAGTTGGCCTGTTTGGGTGTTGGGGTGTTGCGCTCCGGAGCTCTGAGGGCTTCCTTCCCCTCTGTGGAGGTAATACTGAGGACTCAGACTCTGGGCACTGTGGTGCGGGGCCGTCGTCAGGGGCAGGATAGGGGCGTTGGATGGGTCTTTAACCAGGCCGAAGCGGAACTTGAGAGCGAGCAGCTCAGCTCGGAGTCGAGCGTTTTCCTCCAGCAGAGCCAGAACGCGGCTCTCCAGGACCATGTCGTTCATGCGCCGTTTCTCCCGCGAACGCTTTGCCGCCTCGTTGTTCTTCCTCCTCTTGTCCCAGTAGCCGTCGTCCTTCTTGTCCACGGGGATGAACTCGCGCTTGCGCCGGATGCTGGACGCTGGGCTCTCTTTGCGTTTGACGGGCGTCGTACGACCAAGCAAGGAGCGGGCCAGCATGCTGCTGGACGTTAAGATGGACACGGCCTCGTCTGTGAAGGACATCGACGAAGCAGCCCCGCCTCCAGAAGACGCCGCCGCGGGCGCCTCCATCGTGTGGAGCACTGCTGCTTCCTGCTGCGCCCTCACTTCCTGGGACTCCTCCTCAAACATCGAGGTGGACTGACTGGAGTGAAGTTAAGTGCAGCTTTGTGCTCAGTGAGAGGATGTGTCAGAACGCTGCAACAGGGCCACCTAGTGGTCCGAAGACAGAAGGGAGAACAGGGATTTAACAGTTACGCAAGACCATTACAACACAATATTATGTAACCCCATTACAGCTCCAATAAAACGAGAGCAACTTGTCCCATAACCTTGCCAGCCTCATTATATGTGCAATGTGGGACAGTGTGTCTCGTAAACACATGACTGAGCAGCCGCACCAGACTTCCTGCAATTACTTCAACAGAACCAATTCTAAATGCAAGATAAACATACGCACAGTTTAACCAACATTTGGAAACGATTAAACATGAGAATTAAACATAAATTAGTACTTTTGTGCTATTTTTTTCATTCTTTCTTTTTCTTTCTTGTTCCCTCTTCATTATTTCTTTATTATTCTAAACGTTAAATGTCTCCAAGTCTCCGAGCCGCTTTCAGCGCGCGCAATCTACTTGCTTGATCAGCACTGACCCACATGTCTGCTGGAGACACGCTGATCTCCACCTGGACCCCCACTCCATCCTGACACTCAGCGTCGTCACTGTAACCCGACACTTAATGTATCACTTGATGTGTAAATAACCACAAAAACAAAGGCCAGACGCAATTTATGTGCGCTTTTATTTCATTCTTTTTCTACGCGTAAAAGTCGAAAACGCGTAAAAAAGCGCACTTAACGCGTAAGCGACTGCTGGACGTTATTGTTGAAAATTGAAGATTAAACGCACGAAAACATTTTAAATGAGCTTAATTACTATAATGTATGTAAACTTTTGATTTAATTCAACTTGTAGGGGGAAAACAAACAGTTTCTCACCTCAATAGGATGATGCGTTTAGTCCGCCGGTGAGCGTTTACTCCTCTCCGCCGCGTCTCCAAACGTGTTTTGTAGTTGAGGAAAGGCACAAACACGCTTTAATTCCTGTCCGGTCTTGCTCTGATTTCTCTCTCTCTCTCTCTCTCTCTTTCTGTGAGCACTTCCACTCGTTACTTAATATTACAGTCTGTGCGGCACATCCACTCTGCTCCACTTGGAATGCCGCAGCTCCTATTTGTAACGTCGAGTTCAGTCTGGGACGGTCCCTTATCCTCACATGAACCGGCCGGAACCCTGTTTCTGTGTGTGTGTGTGTGTGTGTGTGTGTGTGTGTGTGTGTGTGTGTGTGTGTGCGCGTGTGTTCAGAGACCGCCTCCCTTCCACCCCTCCTTCCCCCGCCCCATGCCATCAGAGGAAAGCTCTCACTGACGTTCAACATAACAGCAGCTCATCATCATCATCATCGTCTGACCTCCACAGCTCCGCCTTCCCTCTGACAACATGATCGCCCAATAATAATTAGGTAATGTTGCATTTCTCTCTCTCTCTCTCTCTCTGAGTCAGTCTAACTTCGATCAATCTCAGCTTATTCTCACTTATTTTCAGGAGCATGAACTGTGATTATAGCTCTTTATATAACGCCCCGGCACGACTGGCCAATCTTACTCTATTTACAGCTCAGATAACAAGTATTTAATAATGAAAGAAAGATCTGATTCTTGAGGAATTTGAGTCATTTTCTAAGAATTGCTTACAGATCTGAACTGTTGAACTTGTGTAGGACACATCAAGGAAATTCAAACCTCTCCAAATTTACAAATAGACTAAGACAGCAACACACATACATGCACACACTCACACGCGTTTATTAGCAATAAAACCCACGTGTTTTTTCAGTAAATGTGTATTTAGCTGCTACTTTTGTTTTTAACAGGCGCTTCCCCAGCAATTCATTAGAACTTGTAACAACTTCCATCCATCCATCCATCCATCCATCCATCCATCCATCCATCCATCCGAAACCAGTCCAGTTTAATTGCTGAGCCAGTTGTTGGTTTGTTCTGGATTGTTTCCTTTTGATCCTCAATTTAGATTTTTCTTAGTCTTTTATTCCTGAAACATCTCATTTCATCTCTCGAGGTCCCAAAAACACAAAACACAACCAAAGTTTACCCCTTTTCACTTGAAAGCTTTGTCGTGTAAAACGAGGCGTTCGTGTCTTTAAAGCAGCAAATTGAATTAAAGTATTTCAGAACTTTTTTTATTTATCCATCAAACTGTCTTGATTGTGTTTGTACCGTCCCCTGAAGTATAACACAACACATGATGCTTCTCGAAACCCTTCAAGATGTCTTTTTTAATCTATAAGTAATGTAGAATTTAATGAATCTGCTAATATGTTCATTAAGTCCTTCATTACTTACAATCCTCCTGGCTCTTTTTGCAGAATGCTGATTGGTAGAAAATACCTTTTACATCCTACTCCTACACAGTCATTTAGCTGCAGAAACACAAGAGAACAATAGAAAGTTTTTCTCTTAACTTCTTGCTGACTTTTAAGTTGTATGCTATATATGGATGATAATGTCTCAATAAGCTATAGGTGTCGAACATGCAGCCCGTCAGCCAAAAAATTAGTTTGAATAACTCCAGTGATTAAAGTAGTGTACATATTGATGTATTTAAACTAGATGCTTCCTTATCTTCTGTATCCAACTCATTTAAGAGAGATTTCTACTTTTACCTGAATAAATATAACATAAAGTTAATAATTTAGGAAGTGCCTTCCAGCAGTTTTTGCATACGGGCTTTCTTTTTTTTTTTTTTTTTTTTTCAAAGGCATGTGACCTGATGCTTTTCAGCAAAAGACAAATTAATTGAATAAAATCAGACTTTTCTCTTTTATCATCCACATGTAATGTAATATTTTAATTGTTGGATTAGTAATACATTTGAGTATTTCTTCTACTACACGCTGCTTTTATTGACTTTAATAACTCAAAATGAGTTGAGCAATTCTCTACAGTGACATTTACTCCAATCGGTACCAAACAAATATAGTATTGGTCTGAATATGTGGAGGTTGAGATGTTTCCTGGTTAGGGTTTCATATAAAGTGTCCTCTGCTTATTTGCTACTTTGACCTTAACTTGTAACTTGTGTTCTTCAAGAAAGACATACAATTGAAACAACCTATAAAGAATTTATTCTGATAAAGACGAAACACTCACGCCAGACTTGGATCTACGTGTAGATCCCTGCAAAAATACCAACTTCCACCATCTTTGGAACTTTTCGAGCTTGAAATGAAGGAGTGAAGCGTGGCAATGCACGCGGCTTTGCTTTTCCTTTGTGTGGCACCGGCAGTCAGGGGAATGTGTGAACCCTCAGGGTTAACAGGTTCATCTGGTCATGTATGTCACAAATGGGCTTTAGGAGCAGAATAAACCGTGTCATTCAAACACGTTTCTTTGTAGCTCTGTCGAAGCCTTTTTACAAAATCTCACCTTAACGTTGACTGAAATACCAAGAGGGTAAATCTTTAAGTAGACCGTTTAATATTTAGCTTTTTTCCAATCTCCTGAGGTTTTATTTGATTCCTGAAAACAAGTTATTTTTTAATCCGTCAGCAAGGCGCTAATCTCACTTTACACAAACAGGCATGAAACCTGACTTCACACGGGGCCAACCAGAGACTTGTTTTAATATACTGTATTAAAAGTAGTGTAAATCACTAATGTAAGTTAGTTAAAAAAGGTCAATGACATTGATATATTGTAAAGTACTAGAGAAAACCAAGTAACATGGCAGCATGTTGGGTTGCGCAACACATGTATTCATAAAGTCAATTATGTAAATCATATAATTATAAATATTATATTATAAATTATATTATAATAGTAAATTAAAGAAATAAATAAAAATACATGATTTAAATTGCTCATATTCCACATATTTATGGCAAAAGACAAAGGTTTTCATGTTGTCAAATATAAACGTTTGACTTTCTTATTTGATTTATTTTCATCTTCTGTGCAATATTATAAGTTGCACTTTTTCCTGTTGTTCTAAGAAGCGAAGACCCATTTCCATGTTTTCAAGTGAAAACAGAACAACTTTCGTTGCGTTTTGAGTATTCAGACCCACTTTTTAAAAACGGCTGTGAAGGTGGAACTTTTCGAAAACATGCCGTCTCGATGGAAACGGGGGAAATGCAACTTCTCTGAAACACCGCCACTGTGCATGGCCCATCATGATAACTACATTATCTTGAGCATTTCTGGCATCTACGTGTTAACGGACATAAATTTCAAAACTGCAAAACTTTTCTGAAATGCAAAAACAATTTTTTTTTTTCACTTGAAACATTGGTGTGTATTCAGTTTCTAAATCTTCACAGGGAAACCACATATGAAGCCAGCATTGTTAACATCAGCATTAGCATTAGCAGTGATTTTGCTCATTCAGGTTTTCTTCTGCTGCAGTTTCAGTTTGTGGAACACATTGCAGAATCACTTTTAGTTTTCAAAGAACTTTCCCTGCAGCTTTTGAAATTACCATTTTCCCTGGTTATGAAATATCACCACATCACATTCTGTCAAATGGGGAAAACCTTTATGAAATAGTACGATTGTTGTCTGTACATAAAAACTAAAGCGCCGGGCGGCACAGCAAAAGAGACAAAGAACTCACATGTTCCCCTCATGACGGCGCGGCACCAAGAATACACCCTGACATCAGTTCCTTTCTGGGAATCTATCATATGTGGAAACCACAAAACCCACATATAATGTTTTCAAGGAAGCATTAAAAATTCACTATAGCGTTACCCGGAGAGCTGCTGTGTGAGTCTGCAGACTTACGTAACGCGACTCGCAGAATAACTAATATTTATATAAGAATCTATGTCACAGTCCAGAAGAATGAAACTAGTTGTGGTCATGCTTCCAGAGGTCAAAGGTTCAGATCTTTATCGTGCTTGTTACGCAACGTCTCAGTCACTGGTGCGGCGGCATGTGATTGGTCCACCACCACACCTTTTGATTTTGCTCGATAACGCCAGCCTGCGTGTTGATGCAGGTACTCACACTTTCCCCGTGTTTGTTGGGCCGCGGAGACGTACGTGTGCCGAGTGCGAGTGCGGCAGAAGCGCTTTGGTCAAAAGCCTCAGCCGACCTTGGCTTTTATGGCTGCTTATTGCAGGACGTGTTCGTACACGAGACAATGAACTGCGTGTCCTGTATCATATCATGTATGTAAACTCCCTGAGCAAACATGCTCCATTTGACATGCAGATACACCCTGGGCCCCCGTGGCCTTTACTGTTTGACCATCCTTGGTTTCTGGGACAAACTTGAGGCTTCCAGTTAAAGAGCTGCAGCTTCTCCGAACAAGACTTTGGTCATGTGAGGCCTTCAGACGAAGTGTTTTATCACAGAAAGCCGCGTGTTCTGCTCAAGTGACTGAAGTGGGCAAATTAAAGTGTAACGGCTCTTTTGAACCTATTTTTAGAAACAGCAGCAGCAAATTGTCTCAATTTGTGGTCATTGCAGGATTTCTGACTAATGACATGGAATCTTGACCAACTTTGAAAATCCTTCAGTTGTGTGCAACAGATTCAGTCTCAAGACGCATTTGAATGAAATAAAACGGGTCAAAATGACCAAGAGCTTTTGATCTTCCGAGAGAAAAGTTGTCTATTGGAGAATATGAGGATGAAGTCCGGGCAACAGGTGTATAATTGATGTTGCTGCTTGATGCCGAGCTCATCACAGGTCTCACACTGTTTTATTCAGAGGATTAATTGAAGTTACAAGTCGTGTGATCCTTTTTTTACTGCCTAATTCTTAACCTCTTCTCCACCTCAATAAATAGACATCCAGTGTTTTGGCAAAACAAAACTCTTCAACAATGCCAAGAAATATGAGGCCACTGTTGCTTCCTCTGCGTTCCGCCTTGTCCAAATAACAAATATAAGCTGCCCAGATTGTCAAACAAACAAATCTGGTTCGTCACGTATCTGTCAGTGAGGTAAAGACAGGGAACAGAGAGAACAGACAACAGAAGATTTGCATGCACCTGTGACGCATAAATGTTCTGAGTTAAACAAGGAATTCAATGAATTCAAGAAGCCTCATTAGAACAAATAAATAAATCACCAGAACATAGACTTATTTCTCGTGAAGTGTTTATGTAAAGACTGATTAGCTAAGGAGGAAGAATCAATCAAGTCCTTGTGTTGAGAAACAAACAACAGCACGTAAATAACAGATGAGCAATAGCATTGGGCAGAGGAGGACAGGTAAACAGTTTTTACTGCACATGTTGTACATCCTCTACATGAAAACACATTGAAGCTACACGCAGCGGGAAGTCTGTCGGTCACTGCTACAATCAGACTGTGTGCTGATCGTTGTCTTTATAGAATCTGTTCAGAAATGATCGACTGGAATATGACATTAGCAGCTGTTTGGATTTATGAGGCACTGAAGCACTCGCCGGACTTATAATACAAAAGGCAGAGTGAAGAGATTAAGTGCAGAGTTTATTAATTGTTTCTGTCATTTGTATGTCCTCAGTTTGAGTCTTTCTTGTAACTCCAGTTTCTTTCCCAACAGTCTTATGCTCCTATTGTTATATATAATCATGTGTTGCTTATTACATTGTTTGAACAGTTTCTTCGTGGGTATTTTAATAATAATAGAAAAAAAAAAAAAACAGTAGCATGAGGACTGAAATGTCTGTCAGATTTTTTGCAACAGGAACAAATGTTACACCATACATGTGTTTGTTAAGACGTTGGGCAACGGGCTTCTTGAGAAACTGGGCTGGGCTGCCAAGGGAACAAACCAAAAAGTGCCTTAAAGGGATTCCTCTCTATTTTAACAGTATTCACAGAAAACCTGAAGCACAAATTGCTGAAGTGTTTTACCAGGTTGTTATTTTGTCACTGGCACTTTTGTTTGATTCACATTTCCTCAAAAGGAGCAAAACGTGAGAGTGTGGAGTTGAATGACTCGACAAATGACCGGAGAGAAAAAAGAACCAGGTTACTTGTGAAGCATCATCTTTAATTCATCCATTCTTCTTCCTTTTCAACGATGCTACTTCGGGGGTGGAGCAGAGCACACCCAAAGAACACTCACACATGCTCAAGGAGAACATGAAGATGCTGCAAAATCTTGAACATTAGAGGAAGTAATTTATAAACTCTGACAACAAGAAGAAGAAGCTACAAATATGCAATCTGCAGCATTTAGCTCCTGAACAGTGATGGTAATGATTGTTTATGTATCAGAGGTAGTTTGGTAATGACACAGTGCAGAAATGTTCGTGTTGCTGACAGGTAAACAGAGTTAGTCACTCTTGGACCTGCCTCCAGACCACACGCTCAAGATCTTGTAGCGTTTTTCCACTAGTCCCTACTCAGCCCTACTCGACTCGACATGCTTTGCTTTTCGATGATATTCCACTACGTGTTTCCTGCACAGCCGAGGCTCCATGCGAGCTAAGACGAGTAGAAAATGTGATGTGGGCAGACGGCAGGCCGCTGATTGGCCGGCGCGTCACCACACAGATGAGTGTTTTGGATTAACCAGTTTCCCTGTTAACTGCTGACCGGCCTCTGTCGACCGTCCACTTTTCACAGCAGGTGTTAAAAACCCGACCAAAATCCGCTGGGTCGAGTGGAGGCGCGTAGAGACTCGCGGAAAAGCGCAATCGGTCTTTTCTTGGTCTCGTCTTGGTCTTGACTCGGGCTAGGTGGTCTTGACTGCAAGGCTCGTTACTCTTTCTGTAAACAGGAGTTTAGCAAACCAGTAACAGAAAGCTCAGTCCAGCGGCCTCATGAACGGGACACGCTGGGAGAAAACAGCGGCTCTACGACAGTTTTGACCTTTGACAAACAAAACTAGGAAACCTCCAGGCACTGTAACTGTTTTAGACACTGGTTTCATAATCGGTTACTTATGTGCCACAGCTAAAGTTGGTGGTAACATTATGTGTCCTGCTTACAGTGTCTGACGGAGAAAAACAATGTTAAGATGTGAGGGGAGCGCAGGAGTTCAGCAAGTTCAAGCCACATTCTTAACATTCTAGCCGAAGCTCTTATGGATCAGCTCACCTTGTAGCTTTGACCTGCGGTGAACGAGGGCAGATAACTGTGCAAACAGGGAGTGTTGTCTCAACTGAAAAACATCTTGAACCTCATGCCGAGGCTGGAAATACAGCCAGAGGAGGACTTGTAGTCAGATTTTTAAAAGAAAAAAGAAGATCCTTTCACAGAATACTAAAACATTAAAGCTGGACACTGATAAAGTAGCGATAACCAATCCTGTATCACAATATTCAAATACTGTAACTATAGATCTGTCATCGTATCAATGACCTGAAGTGTAGTAACTGTGTTATCATGATGAATTATTTTATATCTTTGCTATAATTGTATTGAACTGTACCCACTAAGAACACATAAGCCTATAAAAAGCAGTGTGCGCAGGCTCCGACTTCACAGTGAGACCTTAACGTCTCACCTTCTGCTCTTTAGTTGCAGAATAATGTCAGAACAGTGACAGTGAATATCTCATTGGCGATAAGAAACGCATAACATTTTCTTTGGAAATTTCTTAAGAGTATCTTTCGCTGACAACGCACCTACAAGCTTGTTTTTATGAGACGTGCCTCTTTTTGTCTCCTCAGTATTTGACCAGGAAATATGGAGGTTTAGTGATAAGATCTTGAATAGAAAAAAAAAAAATGTTTGCGTGACATATCTGCACGTAGCTACATTGATTTACTTTTACGACGGCTCATGCTCCAGGTCAGGAGAGTTGACCTGCCTGACTGTTCATTCATGTTTTATAATAACACGCAAGGACTTTTACTGTGAAGCAACAATGATGTAGAAACTATGGCTGCTCCTCATTTAGTGAGTCAGATTAACGTGGTCTGTGGAAGCAAGTTATCCTGTCAGAACTACTGTAAAAAGTACAAAGAATAAAACGAGACATTTACCGAATAGTTTTCAAAATTTTTAATATCAAAGCCAGCTATAGAAAATGCAGGTAGTGGCCATTTCTCTGGCTGACTCCCCGATAGTGCAAACACAACACACATCCTTATGAACAGTTTTGAAGAAAGCCTCCAGTTATTTCATCCATCAAATGTACACAGCACAGGAGAAATGAGGATTGTTTCAATATGCCAATTTGAAAACATAACTTTTTTGTAGCTTTTCATCTTAGCATAGTGTAATATATAAATTCTGTCATGACAAATGAGTCAACACAACAACTTCTATGGAAAAATTACTGTCAAAATGTCTACAAATTGTAGGAATTTCATATTTTTCTCACAGATGTTGCAAAGTTTTGTATATATCTGTTATAACTGTTGTGCTGTAAGATCACAATGAGCCTGAGTTTGTGTTCCTTGAACATTTTTTGGTTTATACAGATATGCAGGGACGTGGTTCATTGATACCATGATGGAGGACATGCATGCGATTGGTATGATGAAGGAGGATACAGGAAACAGAGGATTGGTAGAAGGAAATCTTTCTGTGGGAGCCCCTAACAAGAAAATGTTGAAAGACATTTTAAATTAATACAATAGATTGAGAACAGAAGAGGTCCCAATATATAACCCTGCGGTACACCTCTTTGTTGGCAGTGGGTTTTCAGAGAATGAACTGAATTGTTTTTATTGGTGAACTAACCTTTACTGAAAATATACTCTGGTTTAAGTTTTTATATGATAAACTGCTTGTAACAACATTTCAAAAAAGGTCTCTAGCTGTTTGCTATCCTTAGAATCAGTACCACATCACGCATCTTTTTCCAGGAACCCTCATAGGTAATTATTAGGAGATTACGTATATACGGTACATTACTCCTATGTGGTATCAGCATAATGGCTCTCAGATCATCTGTGGTAAAACTTGAAAGATTAAAAAGTTCAGAGGTAAAAGCTGGACCAGCTTGGTGGGCTGAACACAAAACTGCTTTCAGAGTGATATTTCACTCCTTGTCGTTCTTCTGCCCCGGGGTGGATTCAGTGTGTGGCAGCGGTGGGCAGCAGGAAGGATATAAATATCTGCATCCTGTACTTGCCAAGTGGGTGGCAAAGACAAGATTCTCAGCACGTCTGTTTACACCAGCTGACCGGCGTTGGAAAATCAGCCTCTGGGAGTCGGACAGATGAGCCGGGAGGCGTTAGTCAAACATGATGGCCGAGGGCGTGTTGCATAAAGCGACCTGGACAGACCGTGAACTAGACCACCGAGAGAAGGATGGGCGCTTAGATTCCTGATACAGTTTGCCAGCAACGTCTTCCTCTTTCTTTCTCTCCTCTCTGATGCCGCTAAATAATAAAGCGTGCTGCATCACAGCCCCGGAGAAAATCCCTCTGCAGTGACACAGTGTGCTGCACTGGCACAGTATCGCCCAGCACCGAGCAGGCTTGGCCTAATTTCACCTGCTATATAACGTTATCTAATGTGATACTCGCTAACACTCTGCACCCGGCAGCAGCTCGTATTATGAAAGAGCAGGGCTGGCCTACATTCCTGTAATGTTCAACATTAAGAAACACAAACGCAAGTTTCATAATCGACACATGCTCTTTCTGACCTACAGGTCACATCAAGTTTTTACAGTTTTCTTTCAATCTTAATCCTCTCCAGTCTTTTTTTGCATTCACAAAAATCCAGCGAGTTACATAGTCCCTCTCTTTGCAACATATTGTGCCTGTTATAAACAGGTCAGGCCAATAAGAGTAACCCATGAAAAGAAGAATAACTTACTGAACTTCTCTCAAATGAACAAGCCTAATAAATAACTTCTTCAAAAAATCCTTCAAATGAATTAAAAAGAAAGAATTAAAAGACGTGACAGATAGAAAAATATAAGCTATTTGAAAGTAGAAAATGACTGGGGATGCTCAAATACCACTTTTTTAAAGGAGCACAGTATAAGTACTGACCTTTAACTACTTGCTGATACCGAGTACCAATATGAGTACTTATTTAATGCTATTAAGACGAGGTGTTACTGTTATTCAGCTCTTACTGATTTTCATTGCTGTTTTTAAGTATTTTCATTAATTTAATGCTGTTTCTTAAATATCTTAAATTGCTGCTTTAAGCCTATATTGTTTTTAGCACTTTGAGATTCACAAATGTAAATTGCAATACAAATATAATGCATTATCCTCCGTATGCAAATAATTTGCGAAGGCTATTTGTTGCTATGAATAACCTTCTGTGTCAAGGCTTTGTTAGCCTGTAGCATGTAGCATGGCGCGAAGTTAGGTGCTCACTATTGCAAATGAGCGACGTCGGGCTAACTCTACTGGTACAAATGTCTGTGGTCATTAAGTTGCTGGTGTTGTGCGAACTAGCATTCTCCTCCAGTTGATATTTTGTTGTTCTCATCAATGTTAAACAATCTCCAAACCGTGGACATCGATTGTCCTCTCTTGTGTTCCTGCGGTCAACATTGTTGCTGGATGACATCACGTTAAATTCACTGAGTTGTAAAGGGGGGCTTTGATGAGTACGATTACTCCATGCAGTATCGGACTGACACTGATACTAGTATTGGTATTGGTGCCGATATCGGTATCGGTGATTCCCTAAAAATGATCACTAATATGTACAATTTAATCCTTTTTTACAGTTGATTTATATTAACTAGAATAAATCACTCAACAGTGAAGATCAATAAACAGTAATGGTGAACACCCTAAAGCTCATTGTTTAAAGTACGTGATGTTTTCAGGGAGTCTCTCCAGCAGGTTCCATGGATCATCATCTGAACACACAGGAGAGTGTGAGGCGAGCTTTCAAGTGGTCAGACCACATCTTCTAGTCAAATCAGAAGCTTCTGTTAGGCCCTTCCGGCGTCACATGTCTTTTTGTAAAACAGTACGGTATTATATCGGTAGTTCATGGTTTGCCCTAATAATTGATAAGGAGTTTTATAACTGAGCAATTATTGCTTAACACATCAGAATGTTTATTTTATGGCTGGGTATTTGTTCTTGAATGTACAATGATTGAGAGCTTCTGTCCATATCATTTTCCAATTT
Source organism: Parablennius parvicornis (assembly GCA_900302745.1). Lineage (NCBI taxonomy): Eukaryota > Metazoa > Chordata > Actinopteri > Blenniiformes > Blenniidae > Parablennius > Parablennius parvicornis. Next base: position 1,753 of record OMNM01038202.1, on the reverse strand, counting down.
CAAGATCATAAGCGAGATCACAACATTGACTTTCTGAGAACCAATGTGTCTCAATGTTCCACACACCAACGCAGATTTTAAGCAAAAAAAAAGAGAATGTAAGGATTTCCCATCTTCAGTCTGAAATGGCCTCTTTCTTCAGCGGCTGTAGTCACGTGTAAAATGGCACCAACTAATGATATAAATTATAATATTATTAAAAACGGATTTTGAATGTTTCCATACATAGACTTAATTATGTGAAGGCCATTCAAACGTTTTGAGTATTAGAACGAGATTAAAAGACGTGAACTGATTGTGCTTCAGAATGAACTTAGAGCGGAAACATTCAAAGAATTACTATGAGTCATTGAGCATTGAAGATTCTCCTGCATTTTTTCTTTAAAGATCACAACCATTGAGAGACAGTTGGGTGTAATTTAATTATCTGTCTATTCAATTTGTGTGATTTGACTGAATACACCAATCATCAACACAATGCCAGGAGTTCAAAGTTTCACTGAAAATTTTGTTAAATCAAATGTTTTCATTTTATGTTTTAATTATTACCTCTAAAGTGCACAAACATACAAAAACATGCATTCTGAAAAACAGTTTCTACCCGAGACCTGTTGTTGCCCTGAATGCCTCAAATAACAACAAACCCTGAACTGCTTTAAAAAAAACCCTTGAGACTGTACAGTTCTTTTTCTATCTGAAGTTTTGCACTATTGTATATGTTTAAAGATTTTTATTTATGTTTTATGTTTGATCTTTGCACTTCAGTTGTTACACTGTTTTTATGAGATCTGCTACTTTTAATTTCATTTTTTTCTACAAAGTAACAATGACAATAAAGAATTCTGATTCGGATTCTTATATAACTTCAAGTAACCAACCAAGCAATCAGCCTAGCATCCAAGCAGCCAGCCATCCAAACAAGGAAGCAAGTAACCAAGCAAGCAAGCAACCAGCCATCCAAGCAAACAACCAGCCAAGCAAGCAAGCAACAAGCAACAAACCAACCAACAAACCAAGCCAGCAACCAACCATCCAAGCAACCATCCATCCAAGCAACCAACCATCCAAGAAACTAACTAAGCAACCAGCCATCGAAACAACCAGCCATCCAAGCAAGCCAGCAACCAACCAACCAACCATGCAACCAGCTAAGCAACCAACTAACCACGCAAGCTAGCTACCAGCCAACCAACCAAGCAACCAGCCATCCAAGCAAGCAAGCAGTCAATGAAGCAACCAGCCATCCAAGGGACCAACCAAGCAACCGGCCATCGAAGCAAGCCAGCAACCAACCAACCAACCATGCAACCATTCAAGCAACCAACCAGCCATTCAAGCAAACAAGCAACCAGCCAACCAAGCAACCAACCAAACAACCAACCAATTATGGAGGCAATGTATTGTCACCAATGAGGATCAAATGCAAGTTTTTAGATTGTGTGAGGAAACTGGAGCACCTGCAGAAAAACCCATGCACAAACACAGAGAACATGCAAACTCCAAACAAAAAGATTCGACTTGAACTGAGGATCCTCTCTCTGTTACATGAGTGCTTATACCACTGTCCGAATTTTTTTTTTTAAAAAGTGCAGTATTTGTGTTTCTCAGTAACGTCAGCTGTTTAATTAGATGCGAAGTTTCCCCGAGCATTGCCAAAAAAATGAGTAAAAGCTTAACTGTCCTGCTGATTATTAATAGTTTGGCTGATGACTAAGAAAAATGCAGGTGAAGTGAGTCAAGTAGTGAATCTATC
>OMNM01038201.1:0-12971 GCA_900302745.1 Parablennius parvicornis | reverse complement strand
CTGCAGCTGCTCTGACCAGGGCCAGCCCAACATTGGGAGGAAGCAAGAGGAGCACACTGGAGGAGAAGAGAGGGGGATGACTGTGCCGGGAGTTCTTTTGCCTTTTTCTGTCTCTCAGTCTCTGTCACAACAGGGCTAATCAGCGACCGACAAGCCCTTGGCAAAGTCACAGTGAGGGAGGTCTCTCCCCCAAACAGGCAACCAGCCACCGAGCCACCACATGTATCAGGAGCCGACAGAACAGTGGATTTTTTTATTTATTTCACTTGGTCACTTCTTCTCTCCTCTTCTGTCGTGGTTAACTGTGCTATGGATCATTGTGATTTATCCACAGTGGAGCTGCATTTTGGATCTCGCAGCTTGGCAGGGGGGCAGTTAGTAGGAGCAGAAGGGACCCAGGCACCTGCTAAGTCCTCATGGCCTTACCTCTGCCTGTGAGTGTTTTTCATGCTGCTCTCAGTCTTTAATATCAGGAGCCATTTTGTACCCTTGGCTAATCGAGGGCCACTTTACTTTTTCAAAAAGGGAAAACAAGAAATCATCTATTTCATGTCATTCCGTGGAAAGGAACTATAAATGAATGCGATGCATGACTGCTGCTCTTAACACTTGGAGAGGGAAAAAGGAACCTTTTCAAACTAATGAGGTACGTCACTGACACTGTTACTCAACATTTTTGTCCACACATTGCTGCACTGCTTTTCATTTGCCACTTCTCTTGTATTAATCTCTCTCATTCTGTCTCCCTATCTGTCCCTCTATTTTCCCCTTCAATCCTTCACACAATTTTCATGCAGCATCCCTCTGCACTGTCGATGGAACTCGGGAGCCTTGAGTCGCTCCAGCCAGGCTAGAGTGGTCTGTCCTTTGGTGTGTGCCGTCTCCCCCCAACATGCAGAATAATGCGCCCTCCACACCATGAGTCCTCTGGGCCAGGTTAGTGTGCAGCCTACCTGGAACGCAGCCCTGCTCGCCGTGCTCTCACTCATGGTGCCTGCCCTCAGTATGTGCCAGTCCACAGGCCCTGAGTTGGGCTCAGCTAACCCACAGAACTGTCCAGGTGTGTGCTCCTGCACTAACCAGCTCAGCAAGGTGGTGTGTACACGCAGAGGCCTGATTAGGGTTCCTCCCAACATCCCAGCCAACACCAGGTACCTAAACTTAATGGAAAACAGCATAGAGACTATACAGGCGGACACCTTTCGACACTTGCACCACCTGGAGGTCCTACAGCTGGGCAGGAATGCTATAAGGCAAATTGAAGTGGGGGCATTCAATGGCCTGACCAGTCTCAATACACTGGAGCTGTTTGACAACAGGCTGACAGTCATACCCAGTGGAGCGTTTGAGTATCTGTCCAAGTTGAGAGAATTATGGCTTAGAAACAATCCTATTGAGAGCATCCCTTCTTATGCCTTTAACCGTGTACCCTCACTCATGAGACTGGACTTGGGAGAGCTGAGGAAGCTGGAGTACATCTCTGATGGGGCATTTGAGGGCCTTCAAAATCTTAAGTACCTGAACCTGGGGATGTGCAATCTGCGGGAATTTCCTCATTTGTCTCCTCTGGTGGGACTGGAGGAACTAGAGATCTCTGAGAATGTTTTCCCTGAACTGAAGCCTTGGGCATTCCGTGGACTCAAGAATTTACGTAAACTATGGATTATGAACTCTGCAATCACCACCATTGAAAGGAATGCTTTTGATGACATCACAGCCTTGGTGGAGCTCAACTTAGCTCATAATAACTTGTCCTCCCTCCCCCATAACCTCTTCACCCCTCTTCAGTACCTGGTGGAGCTGCACCTACATCACAACCCCTGGCGATGTGACTGTGATGTAGTGTGGCTCTCATGGTGGCTCAGAGAATACATTCCCACAAACTCCACCTGCTGTGGACGCTGCCACACCCCAGTTCACATGAGAGGACGATATCTGGTGGAAGTTGATCAGACAACCTTTCAGTGTTCAGCACCTTTCATACTCGATGCTCCAAGAGACCTGAATATTTCTGCAGCCAGGGTGGCTGAGCTGAAGTGCCGCACAGCTGCTATGAGCTCAGTCCGGTGGCTTCTCCCCAATGGGACTGTGCTGACCCATGGCTCAGATCACCCAAGGATATCTGTTCTTAATGATGGAACACTCAACTTCTCCAATGTTCTCCCATCAGACACTGGAGTCTATACCTGTATGGTAAGCAACATGGCGGGAAATTCCAATGCGTCAGCCTACCTGAACGTCAGTAACGCCGAACTCAATACGTCTAATCTCTCCTACTTTACCACCGTGACAGTGGAGGTTTTGGAACCCACAGTGGAGGAAACCCCTAAACCCAAGCCTACTGTTCCTGCCTCACCCTCCGTCTTTCAACCTGTCTTTATCTCCACACCTACTGTGCTGTTCCAAAACACTCAGACTCCAAGGCAGGTGTCAGTTCCCACTGCCAGAGTCCCTAGTGGGCCTGCTGCCAGTCTGGATGAGGTGATGAAAACCACCAAAATCATCATTGGCTGTTTTGTTGCTGTTACTTTGCTAGCAGCTGCCATGTTAATAGCATTCTATAAGTTGCGGAAGAGGCATCAACAGAGGAGCACGGTGGCAGCAGCCAGGACCATAGAAATCATACAGATGGAGGAAGAGGTTCCTCCTGTTCCTCCACCAACATCTGGATCTAGTGGCTCTGATGACACAGGGTTGGTACTGCCTACATTAGTGGAACACAACAGCAACACCTTTAAACCTGGGTATGTGTCCTCTTCCTCCTCATCCCGCCAAGGGGCCTACGGAGCCCACTGGAGCCATAACAACTCTCTTCATCGCTCAGTCAGACAGCACCACAGCCACATCAGCACCATTGCTGATCCCTACGTCATTAAGACTACTCATGGCAAGGAGAAGGTTCAAGAGACCCAAATCTGAGCAACACTCCCTGTGGATCTATCGCTGACTCTGCCCAAACCTCTCCTCTCCTGTCTGCTCACCAGTCCATGCAATAGAATGCACAAAGAACGGTAACTTTCTTTTGTACAGAAGTGCAAAACAGACTTTTTTTTCTTGTACATGCATATACATAAGTATATAAATATAAAAAAAAAAACAACAACAAATATATATAAATGAAACTACCATCAGGCATTGGTGAGACATGCAGATTATATTAGAAAAGAAAGTAATTTGAAACTATTTTCTAATAACTGGTGACTTCTATTTAAAAAAAAAAGGAAAGAACAAGTTTTTTTTTGTTTAAAAATAGAAGATGATACTGTCTATTGTAGGAAAAGAAGCATTTAGTTTGTTTTTGACCATATTTAGGAAGCAGTAAAAACTCTTTGTAAAGGCACCAGTTTCTAAATACAGCCCCAGATGTAAGCTACAGTTTTTACTGTGCCAACTATTATATGCAATAAAATGGTATTCAAGACTAAGGAAGACAAAATGACACACACAAATTCTAGATAGATATAAACATTTGTCCAATAGCAGCATAATGGCACAGATAGATTGTGCTGTTCAGTAGCTATCAGCCAAATGCTTTTGGACTGCAGTGAATTTCTGCAGCTAAGGTTTAACCATCTGTTTGCTGGAGCTTAGCTGCATTTATTTGACAGTGCCAGTGCTTCTTAGTTGTAGCGTATCTAAACATGTTTATTTAGTGTGCTCATCATTCCCCACTCGTTCAACTGGCAAAGGTGGAATGCAGGCTAACAACAGTTGTTGCAAATATGTTGTTCTCTTATCAGTTGCATATTGTATCTTTTTTTTTTTTGTTTTCTCCCTTATGTTATGACATGCTTCTTAATGGCTTGTGTAGTGTTTAGGGCTAATTTAGTAATGCATTACAGCAGTTGCCTGACTTGTCTCCGCAAGGGCTCATTCCAATGCTAATTTTTCGAAAGGAACAGACATGTGGTGCAGTGATACAGGGCTTTGCTGACCGTTCTGCTTTTGGAGAAAAACACGGAGGATTGAAGTGAATCATAATGAATGTCTGATACCGGGGCTTTTCCATGGACTACATTGAAACATTACCTTGTGTTTCTTTTTCTTTAACATTTTATTTTTAGCAACACTATTTTTATGGAGCGAAAAGGAGGCTATGAAAAATAAAAAAAAAAAACCTTTGGTTTGTATTTCTCTAATCAGAAACACTTTCATCTGATGTTTTTTTTTCCTCTCTGAATATATTTCCATTTGTGTGTAAGTTGTTTAATCGTAAAGGCTGGAGGCAGTATTGTAAATCGTATCCTACCCCAAAACCCCCATCTTACGGTCCTATGCATTTATTTAGTGTCTGCATGAATGGGTCTTTAAGTAACTGGTGTACAATGCTGCATTATACCCCACAGTGGGGCTCTATGCAGGTCAGATAGGCTGTTGGTCTTTGATGCCTCAGCTTAGTTCTTAACATTGATTTCTCAGTGACTGTGATGGGGAAAAATACATGTATCCCACAGTTCTAGAGTTTGTGGGTTTCTTTTCCTTATGTGTTCTTCTACAGGTTGTAGGTTTGAATCTATCATTTATCAAATTAAACAGAAACATTTTTTTATAATGCCAAAAACTATGTTTTATTAAGGTGTGTGGTTTAACACAGTCCGACTTTAACAACGCAAGTACTGCCAAAATGCAAATTCAATGCACCACTCTACAGTTGCAAAGCAGACACATTCTTACAGTTGCTGTATGTGTCATCATATATATCTCAACAATATGAAAAGTCTTGAAGTCATGCAGCCGAAAGACCAGCTACCATAAATGAGGGCGGCAAGTCTTTATCACTCTATGTGTGACATTATACTGTTGCCCTTCAAACCAACACCATCAGTCCTCCATTGCAATGATTTTGACAGATATTCAACCCTGCCAATTGTCATTCGATAGGTTTATGTTGCCACGCAAAAGTGTTGCGGCTCATGCTACTTGTGGTAAACAGGACATTGAAGTATATTTTCTTTGATAATTATGGTGTGGTGAAGTGACAGGAACACAAATACTTCTTTTAAAACATCCTGCCTGTATGTTTAGTAACATCAAGAAGCGATTAATCATTGGACCATTAGACACTGACTGGTATTCTCATAATTTATGCATATACACTGATTTTCATGACATATACAATAAGATGGCTGCTTTACGTTGGTGACACTTTTGATGCAGTATGCCAAAACAAGGGCAGAAATTATCTGACAGCTGAGTGAGTCAGTGAGGTGAACAAACTACTATTTAAAACATAATATACTGGTTGCATAGTGTGAGCTCCATTACCCACATAAAAAAATACAGCATTTTTGCAGCACATGCAATCATTTAGAAATCTGTAAATAGATGAATGAAGGGTTTCTGATGTTCTCTGGCAACACACACAGCAGTGTATGACAACAGGTAGGCCTCAGCAAGCAGTTGCAACTCAAGTGTTTCTTAATTTTTCTCTGAAGAAATGTGAGAGTGATATGTTGCTCTATATTCAATCACCAACAGACTGTGATGGCTTCTCTTTGCTTTGGCAAAACAGAATGTTCTAAGTTGTTACAGTATGTGTGGGTTGAAAAAGAGCAGACTCTTATTATTTCCCCAGCACAGCGTGGCTCTGGCCATGCTTGCGACTTCACAAGAGGCTACTGGCTGTTTGTAAAGCCTTTAATGTGCCTGATATCCAGCGACATACAAACACTCACAGCTACTTCCTTTTTTCTTTCCCATGTCCTCCTCCTCTTCAATGTTAACAGCAAAAAGGGAGGAAAATCTGGAATTAACATAATACTATCAACCTTTCAGTTGACTTGAAGTCCACTATACAAGTGCCGAGGGTGAGAGACTGAGGGGCGGAGTAGAGTGGCCAGTGTGTTAACAGCTCAAAAGAAGGACCCAGACAATAGTCCTTCCCTGACAACATCAGCAGGGTTAATATGAATCTATTCTCTGGGGTGGCTGCTGTCTTATCTCCTGCAGCTGAGTCAGTCGTATACTTTGAATTTGGCTGTATGTTGCCCTGTTGCAAATGAGCTGTGAAGATGTTCCGTCATGGCTGCTGCCATCCTTCTTTCTTTGTCCCCACCTTAAATCACTTGGTAATTGCCTTAAAGTCATCAACTAGCTTCCTTTCCCCACTACTGCCCCCCACCCATCATATATTTCCTTCTTAATAGCAATGTAGTAGAAAAATGTGCATACTGTTTCAGAGTATGCTTACTAACACTCAACCATTTCACTCCTCCCATTGATTTTTAGTAAATGTATGACTGATAAATCTGAAACCAAAGATGCAATGCATCTTTTTGAAGTAAGCAGTCTGTCAGAAGCTCTCGCTATTCATATTGGCAAGCGATGGAAGAGGTGAAAAAAATGGCTAAGCTGCCACCATATATTCTGTCTCGCTCCATTCTGATAGGATCTGCAGAGAAACAACAGGAAAAGGACTGGGATAAGGCTCTATGGCAGACACTGTGAGGTTAAGGGTTTGTTGGGAACAAGTCCTTGAGCCTCTAGATCCATATCTGTTAATGAAGTCTCCAGCAGTAAGCGGTGCTGGTCAGGTAGCAGGCCACGGAAATTCTGTCACTGCTTCCTCACTGACGGATGCCTTTCTGTGGCCACAAAGGGATTGCAAGAAATGATCCATGCTAGGCTTATATGTGAGAAATGGCCTCAACTCCCTTTCAACACTTGATTAGACAGCCTACACCTGACTGTACCCTTTTCCATACTGATATACTACCAAACATTGCTTTGGCCTGAGTGTATGAATGCTCTCAACAACAAATTTTGATCTCAGTTTTAAACTACAATAACAAGGGGAGATGAACATGCTGAAAGAAAAAAAATAAAACACATTTACAAGCCTTAATGAAAAGCTTAAAACATATTGTTTTTCAATTATTTCGTGTCAAGGAATAACAAGGTGACAAAAAAGGTAAAATACTAACAGACACACAACACATACACACATTTACACCCTCATCCACTTATAGTCTCTAATAAAACATTGAGCCTTTTTCAGTCTTTAGTGAGCAAAGCTTTTTTTTTCTGTTGATGCTATTCCATCAAATCTTTCCTTAAATAATTCACTGAAACATGACATCCAGATTAGGCAAGTTCACTGGGATTTTTAATTTCTTTTAATAGTGTGTGTGTGTGTGTGTATGTGTGTGTGTGTCTGTGTGTGTGTGTGTGTGTGTGTGTGTTTAACTTGTTATATGATAAAATGGTAACATATCAGATTTCAAAAATATTTTCTAAAAACAGAATTCTTCTTCAGACTATGATTACTTCAACAATGTAAAGTATTCATAGCTGATTTGATGTGTTTTGTGACATGCAAGAGCATGACACAACCAGGGTGCTAATTTGCCGTGGGGGCTTTGAAGAATATTTCCCCATCTTGGTCCCCCGTTTTTCTGAATTACTTTTTTAGCAGGGATGAATAAAATCCATCTGCTTCTTTCTCATGAATTAAAGCCAATTCATTAATGAAATGAAGAAAACATTTTATTCTGTGTGTGTGATAACCCACTAAAGTAGAGCTGCCAGGCCTCACATGTCAAGGATAAAAGTCACACTTTGTACTTTTAAGATTCAAGGCTGCACAACAAAGGCCTAATCTAATCTACTAAACCTTTGCACATAGAAACGTGGGCTCAAACTTAATATTGTGCACACGCAGACATGTGTGGAAGCTGGTCAACTAACAGGCCACACTGAGGATCGTATGCTCGGTGAGTATCCATTCTGGTGTAAACCGGGTTTAACAGACACAAAACACTCTAATACTCATGTTTGGCCATGACGTCAGTCATCATGTTATTCCGAGAAAATCACCAACAAAACACATGCAAAGTGAGAGCGCAATCTATTTGCCTAAGCAAGAAATGTATCAGCTTTGTTCAGAATAATAGAAAATCAGAACATTTCGGGAGATTTCTGGGTTTATAAGAAATGGAAACTGTCTGAGATTTTTTCATTGTCAGAGCTGTTTCTGTTTGAAAATATTAGGCCTGCAACTATTACACCTCTTGTGTTTAGAATTGTTCACGATAGCTTCTTTTATCATTTTAATTTGCCTTCATTACACTAACGTTGCATTATTTTCAAAAGTATTTTATTTTTCAATTATCAATTTTGTTCACGATTATTGTACAAAGATTGACAGGAAAGAGGGTATGTTTAAAAATATTTGACATTCTTAAAGAAGAACATGTCACAACAAAGAAAAAAAAAACATGATGTAAATGACTTACAATCTTAGCAAAGAAAGACTACCATGGTTTTTCCACACAGACACACACATTGTACTGTATATGTCACTGTCATAGTAATGTAGGCCACTGTTCTCTCTTTGAGCCAGTGCATCTTTGGATTAGGGTTGGCAACTGCAAGTTGTTCCTGGTTGTTTCTCTCTCCGTCAGTCAGCCTGTGTTGTATCTCATGTGTGTGGGAGCGTCTCCATGTAAGGAAGTGCATGTCCTCTGCAGCGGTGACAGCCACTCTTCTATTATTTTAACCTCTCCCATTCATGACTGTGAAGGTAAAAGTGAATGCAGACATGAACACAACTTGACAGGCAGAGAAACAAACAAGCAGATAAAGAAAAGAAAAAACAAATGCAGAAGTGCCACAGTCAGTTTCTTTGTTAATGCAGCTTTAGATGAGCTGCCATGTATTGTTTTATTGCCAGTGATGATCATATACCTGTGCAGGGGTTCAAACTAGAACACAGCATTATTGCCTGCAATAAATTCAATCTTCACATTCAATTTTTAAAAGCGTTGAAAACATCTGTTATCTAATCACCCTTTTGTAGTCTTAGATGAACGCACCATTATCCATCTATGTTAGAGGTATTTTGGCTGTTTCATGATGGAGATTTATGTATTTGGCATTGTCTGAGATCACTCCCACTATTAGTCATCCATTATTACTCTCTAATACAAGGTTTGTCCACAGTGACCTCTGAAACAAAATTCTGAACCCTTATTACTTATCAGCATGTTGCACAATCACTAGACATTTACATATCTTCATAAAACATAGAACATAACACATAAAAAATATTACCAGAAACCAGAGACAGAGTATTTGCTCTCTTTATTGAAGTTTTGCAGTACACTTTTACACTAATAATTCACACAAATAAAATTATCAAGAGTCAACAAAATGCACTACATGGCAAGTTAGGAGTGATTTTGGACAATTTATCTTCTGTAAGTGGTTTGAATTGCCAGGTTGGCTCTTTTAAAAAGTCTCTTTATTGCATATCAAACTTCATCCATTTATGTATAAAATACATTAGCTGATAGTGTGACATTTCTTTTTTCATACTCTGTGTATTTTTCTCTCAAGCCTGTGCTTTGGGTCTTTTCAGCACTGAAGTTGTATGTTCATTAGTACGTACGCACAAAATATTTCTACCCAGATGCTGTTTGCAACATGTAGGTCCAAACGCCACTTCAGTTTTGATAGCTTCATTTTTTTCACATCTTGCACAAAAATACAGCATCTGTTCTCCATCTTTCTCAATATAATGGAGTTTGTGTCAGAATATCCTGTTCAGATATGTAAGGGAAAAAAAAAAAGAACAAAAAAACTACTATCGACCTTCTTGCATAGTGGGAAATGTATTGCGGTTAACTGAAACAACTACATTTATTTATTTATCTTTTATCTACGCATCCAGTCATCCAGTCAATCAGTCATTCATTTATTCATTTTGCCAAGACATACGTCTGAATTACTATTTCAACAACACATAATCTGTAGTGCAAAACCAAACCTCTCTAATGACGGATGGATGGATGGATGGATGGATGGATGGATGGATGGATGGATGTGATATGTGAGAAACTTTATGATTGTTTTTTACTTTTCTAGGAAACATTCTATGTCCCCTACACTAACTAAGCTCATAACTACATTCACAGACTGACAGTAAAGTTATAGCACATTTTAAAAAGCGCTTTAGTGAAGCAAAACATTAAGCAAAACCCTGAGAAGTCTACAAAGTCTTGACAGTTGAATTTGTAAAATTTATATTTTATGTTTGTTTGAAGCTCAAGTTCACTAGGTACAAGACACATAACTACAAGCCCAGTATGTCTTTCAGCATCACAATCTAAAAAGATATCACAGAACTCACTGACGTACCTGGAACCAACCTCCAGTTCTTTGCATGAGTAAGACAAAAATGTAAACACAGAAATGAGAGGTACGTAAATATTTTTTTTTCTTTTTTGTGAGCTGCATATCACCTTCAGAAACAGCTTCTATTTGAGCTCATAGACTCATCAACACACTAACTGTCAGATCTCCACAGCTCAGAAACTGTTTTGGCAGATGCATGAATTTAATTGTTTCTTTTTTTTCTTTCTTTCTTTCTTTCTTTCTTTCTTTCTTTCTTTCTTTCTTTCTTTCTTTCTTTCTTTCTTTCTTTCTTTCTTTCTTTAAACTTGACTTCCGTCTCTTTTTTCTTTCATTTTATCAACCCTGCCAATAACATCCAAGGCCTCAGGGTTGCTATGGTTTCCCTGGATTCCAGTGCAATGGTGATTGGCTGTTGAGGAAATTGCGATAGACATGGAGCCATGTGAATAGGGAGCTGACTGTGACCCTGACAGAATGTACTGTATTCATATTTACTTTGAGGACCTTGGTTAGACAGCCACTCCAAATGAAACTCAATGGGTCTATTCACTGGTTGATATGTGTTGGATTTGAATTGTGGCAGATAGCTAAGGGTGATGAGGGAACTAAAGTAATCATTTATAGTTTTACACACCAAATAAACAGAGCTCTAATGAACATTCATTGTCACGAAGCATTTAATTCAGGATCAGCTTTAGAAGATTTAACAGTTTATTAAAGTAATTTAAGAGGGAAGCAAACGACAAAACAACAAATTAGGGTGTAAATGTGGCAGCAACTGTCTCGTCGGCTTATTCTCTTTATTTTGAACACATATATTCCAAACCATCCAAGAAACACTCCGGTCAACAATTCTTGCGTGTGTCGTAAACTCGGTACAATGGTTCGACTGTTCACTGTAGAATGTAATTTGTGGTTCACACTTGTAGTTGTGTTATTTTATTCATCTAATTTGTTATTATTCAGATTAGCTTATAAAGTCTCACAAATTCAAACATGGCATTCAAGCCTCTTTCCAACTTATTTATTATTTTACTGATGTTGAATGTCTGTATTAACCTCAATAGTGGTTAATTGTTAGTTTTCATTGATTTTAATAAGAATATCCCATTGTTTATAAAATTCAAAAACAAAGGAGTCAATAGGAAAAACAAATCAAATCCTTTTCTTCACATGACTTTTTGCTGCAAAATCTTTCTAATAATTTGCAGCACGACTCAAACTTTATTTTCTGCCATGTGAGGAGCTTGCTGAGGCTGTAAACGACAGTAGAGTGAAGCAGATGTGTCTGTCAGACAGCTGAGCAATCACTGTTTGCTCAAAACATCTGTGTGTGAATCATCTGCAATTTTCCCTTGATGAATAAAAGAAAATGAGTAAAATTTTCTCGCCACCGGCAGGGCAAACCCCAGGGCTTCAGTGGCAGCAGGAAAATTCTGCGCTTCTGGCAAATATCTTTTCAAAGCACAGTTTTCATCTCAATTCTTAATAGAATATCAGAAATTCTATCAAACAATAAATCCATGGAGGTTGAAAAATAATTTTATTTTGACACAGTAACTGACTTTATTGTAAGTGTGTAATAGACGCACGATTGCAGACTGTAAATAGTCAGCAAGCTAGGACTTTTCAATTCTTCTGGTTAGCTATAATCATCTTAAAATGTTGAACAACATTATGAAGTCCACTCTTCTCGCAAATTTTACCAATAAGCATGTGAGGCTTGACAGTTCAGGGTAGCTGTTGGCAAGGGGGTTGAATTCTGTTGGGGGGGCTTATCTTCCATACATAGAAAGCCCACACCCTAGATCAATTACACATTAAAAAAAAAGAGAAAAAAAATAGTTCAGTTCGATTCAATGCAAGTTCAACTACAAAAAATTAAATCACGTCAATTTGATCATCATAGTACAGTCGAGGCCAAACGTTTCAAGTAATTTCAATGTTAGTGTTATATTTTGACATCATTTGCACCTTTTTATTGCAAAAAATATCTGGATAAACATGATTTCAAAGACCTGCATAAAATATTTCTAAAAAGCATTCATGAGCTGCAGTCCATATAAACAAAACTATCTGTAATGTTAAATCTGTGCTTTGTTAATCCTGTTTTGTTTTGTTTTGTTTTTATTGATCGCAGCAGCTTTGTTAAATACAGCTACATGGCACTGCACACCTCTGACCTTCAACAAACTATTTCAATTAAACAAGTGAAGGGATGACACATAATTTGTTGTGACAGTGACAATTGTTAGATATGATGTGCTCCACTGACAATAGATACATTCTGAATAGTATTGAAGGACTCAGTCAAAGCATGATGCAATGCGCGGTATCTGAACGAAGTCGAGGGTGACTCCTCAGCACAGGTCAGTGTCATCCACTCGTCATCTGCTTTCAGTTGCAACAACAGTTTCTTCACATCAACAAAGTAAGTCACAACACACAATGTACCAACGGAGTAGGTATGGCAACGGGACAACTCCATTAGGAGACTGCTGTACATGTGCTTGTGTGCATAAATGTACTGTATATATTGGCCCACCTGCCTTTTTCTCAGTGAACTCAAAGACAGTCCCTTTGTAAATGAAAGCAAGGTAAATGGTAGTAATGTTTGTTGCATAACTGAATACACAACCAAGCTCATTTTGTCTCCAGTGATATGAAGAAAATATCAATGAGAGGTTACAAGCATAGGTTTTATACTGTATGGGGAATAATTATCTGTTCTTAAGAGAAGCATTTATCTTAATACATAGGAGATTACTCTCCAAATCACTCTCACAAATTCAAACCATCACCCTGGAAATAACCTGCTGACAAACAAGGGTGGGGGG
>OMNM01038200.1:4170-15010 GCA_900302745.1 Parablennius parvicornis | reverse complement strand
CGGTCATTACATGTAACATTGTTGAGAAGGAAGTAGTTCTCAAGGTTGAGCCGGATACAGTACGAATAAAGCATTTTTGACGCGTAGGAGCATAATACGAGTAAACTCATCAATATCAATGCTCGTGCTGAAGAAAAATACTCATTTGGTAACTGACTGTCTTCACACTGTGATTGGCCAGTCACACATAGCGCCCGCCCTCACACAGACAGACATATTTCTGCAGCCAGAGCTGCGCTCCACTCTCGCACACACACAGACAGCGACTGAGCTCCCCACGCCCGGCTGGACTCTAGCTCACATTGCTCTTCTGTACTCCTTAAGTTTTCTTCATCTCGCCTCAATTTTGGTTTGTATGATATTTAAAGTTACTTGGTGAACTTGTTTCGTAACGTACGCGGTACATTTGCCAAGACAGAGCTGAAAACGGCTCGTGTTGTGTCGGTCACTGCCTCCACTCTGGTCGGGTTTTTTTTTTTAACCTCTGCTTGCTGTTAGCTTGGCTGGTGATGTAAAGTTAGTTGGAAAAATTTGCTCGTGCTGAACATGGTGCTTTTGAGAAGAATACAGTGAACAAGACTGACATATATTATTTCCCTGTTTACCATCATTGGATGTTTACATGAATCACCAAGTTCACACAGATCAATAAAAAAATAAACAGACTTTAATAGTTCCTTTACCATTGTGATCAAAAACATTGAACCTCAATTCTGAGGCTGTTCTGTAAATAGTTTTCAAATAAACAATAAATAAAGCAACTTCTGATCAATCCATACCAATTTCACACTTACAGTAGTAATGTACCGATTTGAGCCCCAACCAGTTCCACTCAAACTACGCCCATTTCCAGTTTAGACCACGCCCACTCTTAGTACAGATACGGATACAGATCATTTAGATGGTTGAACAGATACAGATACACATAGTGGTGTACTCGTTCATCCCTAACTCTGACCATGGGTTTTGCATCCCAACTGTAAAAATATAATCAAAATCAACTGAAATAAGCTTTTGTCATGGGAATTTCCTCAGGGAGACAGAATACTCAATAATCAGACTCAGAGTGATTTAAAAAGTTGAAGACAGTTTTATTATATTGTTCGTGCAATAAGTGACAATGCCACAGTACAACCTTTTCATGATTGTTCAGGAGTTTGTCTCCCTATGAAGTCAGACAGTGCCTTCTTAAAGGCTGAATTATATCGAGGGGAGTTTGTTTATGTGGTTTGGGAGTCTGATTTGCCTGCTATTGGAGGTGTTCCCGGCAACTGGGTTGATGCCAAAAATTCATCCCTGCTGCAGAGATTTAATCTCTCAGTTAGTCTGGGTGTGGCTGAGGATGCTGTGCTTTGAGGAGGATCGGTCCAAAACAGTGCATTTACATGGAACGGTATTCTTGTGGGGACAGGTCCTGCGATTGACTGAATTTTATAAATACGTTTCAATATTTTATGACTGCACACAGCACTGCTATATCCCAAATTTAACTGTAGAGTACAGAAAACCCCATTTCGGATTTTGTTTCATCAGAACGTTTATTAAGGTTTTCTCACCTTTTCCTAGGTTTAGCCTCATTTATTAATTAAAATGTATTCATTGCACATTACTGAATGCAGACTAATAACTGTAAATCGTAGAGATACAACTGAGTCATTAAAATGATTGCAAATGGGACTTATTTGTCTGTTTTTCCTTTTTTATTTCTTCAGCGGCCCCTTATTCCAATGTTGAGTTTCTAAATTGGCCCTCAGCCATCAAAACTTTGATAACTGCTGGTCTAGAATGATGATCACTGTAAATTACTCCAAGAGAAAAAAACAACTCTATTGCTCTCACTTTTTCTTTCAGTAGAACCAGCTACGTCCACTGCTACCGTGGTAGTTAAGACTGTTCCTGCAACCACACCTCCACCCCCAGTGGTGATGATGTCATCCATGAAAGTGCCTCCCATCAAACCAGCCCCCAGCAAATCAACAGGGACATCCAATGCCCAACCTGTACTTCCCTCAACACCTGCCCCATCTGTGGCTAAATCTGCCCCTCCAATGACCATGAAGGCCGCTGTGCATGTCGATCATCCCTCTGTTACTCAGCCTGTTACCACAACCCTCGCTGAACAAGCTCCTGGCGCCCAAGCAGCCAAAGCCAAGACCACCATTAACATCAGTATGAACAAACCCCAAATAAAGCTGTCTCCACCCGTTGTTCCACCCAAACCTCAAAGTCCTGCACCTGCATTCCTCTCTATTACCAACAAGCCTCCTTCTCCTGGACCAACACCGGCTCCTGTTATCGGGAAACCTATTTCATCTGTGCCGATGTACGTTCCAGCTACGACCGCTCGTGTTACCCCGCCTTCTCAGTCTGTGTCCACTCCGACGACCCCCACCCCCGCAGCCACTCCTAAGACCATCACCTCACCCGTTGTGGTGGTGCAGAGCTTGACACCAGTGTTGCAGCAAGGGGATAGTCGCAGTACTCCATCTGGGCGGGTAACGCCATCAGGACGTGTCACACCTTCAGGGCGCAGGACACCCCTGGGGAAGCCTGGAGAGGGATCGCTACGTCAAGGAGTCCCACAGAAACCATATACATTCATGGACGAGAAAGCAAGGTAATGATTGCTCACACAGTTGAGGTTCGGTATTCATTTTTTGCAATTACATACTCTGAAAACAAGTTAAAGTGTTTCTTTTTTTCCAAATTCATAAATTGAAGTTAGTATCTTTCAATGACAAAAATTTTGAGATCAGTGATGAAATATGTAGTCTTTTCTGTACTGTCGCCTGGTGTATTTACAGTATATGCTCATCACACAGGGGTCGGTTTGGCGTGATCCGTGAGTGTCGAGAGAATGCCACAGGCAATCTCTTCATGGCTAAGATTGTTCCATACGAGGCAGAAAGCAAACAAGCGGTGTTGCAGGAATACGACATTCTCAAATCCCTTCATCACGAAAGGATCATGGCTCTCCATGAGGCTTACGTCACACCACGTTACCTGGTGCTCATCGCCGAGTACTGCAGTGGGAAGGAGCTGCTCTACAGCCTCATAGACAGGTGACACTGCGCTCAGAAAGGAAACAAACGCCTTCTTTCTCAATGAGCTCCATAAACGGGTTGCTTTAAAATAACCTTCCTGTTGGAATGACACGCTGCTCTCTGCTGTCTCCCAGGTTCCGTTATTCAGAGGATGACGTGGTGACCTACATTGTGCAGATCCTTCAGGGTCTGGACTACCTCCACACTCGACGTATCCTCCACCTGGACATCAAGCCGGAAAACGTCATTGTCACCCACATGAACATCGTCAAGATCATTGACTTTGGCAGCGCTCAGACGTACAACCCTCTCTTCCTCAAGCAATTCAGTCCGCCTATTGGAACACTGGAGTACATGTGTAAGAGCTCTGATTTACTTCACAGCCCACTTGGGATCTAAAAATATTTTGGTATGAGCTGATAAGATGATGGTATGTCATGGTGTCTCTTGTTATGATAAACCTGCAGAAAATCATGACTCAGTTCTACAGTTTCTCAGCTCATTTGCCTTAATTTTTCTGTTATTTCCTACACCATTTTCATCTATTCTCCACTATTCAAAGACTCCTTTCTGATCTAAATAGCTAACAAGGATGTTGGAAAGGGTCTGTTTAATAAAAAGTACTCTATAGAAAGCCGTTTGAGCTGAGGTTTGGTGAAATAACGGACTTCCATTCAACAGGTGGTCACAGTGCTACATGAAAGTTGTTCTCTACAAGTTGGATGTTCACATTAGCAGCTGCTTGCTAACACTGTAGCCAGATCAGTTTTGCAGCTTAAACATATTCGAGTTTACAGCCTGTAAACACAGTAATTTATTAGGGATAATAAACATTATATTCGTAGCCTGTTAAAAAATTAGCTATATCAACTTTAAGGAAGAGAATGTGCTAAGATCCTGGGTTGCTGCTCTGGCAATTCTTTGTAGTTGAAAGGTACACATTAAAAGAAACCACTTAGTGTAAATGTGAGCAATGGAGTTAGTAAATAACAGATGTTGTAAAGATGACAAGTTTGAAGGTTAACAGTAGTAGAATTTACCATTCAAATTAGATTCAGTACACACTTTAGTGTGTATTTCTTGGGACAAAATATCGACAAGATCCTCCACAGAGCGTGTTGATGTTAAACCTACAATGAATTATAAATTGTGCTCTTTGTTGATCCTGACTGGTTGTTTTTTTTTTTTGTCTCACTACATTTCTATTCACTGCTCATGAGGAGGTTTATGTAATCACTTGAGTCGGCACGCATCTGCTATGGAATCAAACGACAAAACCATAATAACATCTTCATACATAAATCGATAATGCTTACTTGATGGAAGACATCTTTAGATGTGACAGGACAACTATTTGAATCTGTTTATTACCACATCTTTTCTCCTTTGCAGCTCCAGAGATGTCGAAAGGAGATGTTGTGGGCCCTCCAGCTGACATCTGGAGTGTGGGCGTGCTCACTTTCATCATGTGAGTACTGTTTTCACAGCTTCTAACCAGCAAGTCCTACTCAAATAGAAATTTGTTGTTTTCATCTGTAAAAAGGCTTCTGATCATCCACTTTTGAATAGTTGAATTAAGCCTTATAATGTAATTTTCCATGTTGTTCACATCCTGCTGCTCTCAATATACTTATTTAAATTATTGTAGTCATCTTAAACCATACATTTGGTGCTTTTAGACCAGAGAAGCTTTCCGAAATACAATTGAGAAAATGTTTTCTCACTCATGGAATAAAAACATCCTAATTTGGAGAACCTTATTAAACCCTTTTTCCACAATGTTTTCAAGTGAAAATGGAAAACTTTTGCTGCGTTTGGAGTGTCCTTTGACACGACAACAACGCTCAGAAGCACTGAAAAAAAACAACTAGCTCCATCTCTGTCTCTCTGTAGATGGCGGAAACGCCATGTGTACCACGACCATCGTATAGCAGATACGTAGTTCTTCAGCACATGCACCGAATAGATGGACAAAAACAATAATCTGCTCCTACTAATAATCTAAAACTTTTTTTTTTCAGTATAGATGGATGTCTGGAGATCGACTTAATACATTAAGAATTCAGTAAAATCAGGAGAACATTTTTTGAAAAAAAATTGAGAAATTTTAGAAAGTATGTGAATCAGCCTTTAAACTGCATCAACCCGCAAAGACAGAACAAAGATAGTTATTCTCAGAAGAAGATTAGTCCAGGTTTTATCAAGAACTTATTGTTACATCACGTCTGAGCACTCACAATAAAGAACCAGATTACCTCTTTATTCTCTGGAGCGACTTTTTCTTCAGACAACTTCTTTCAATATTTTTATTCTAAAAAGCCTGATTGAGATGATTATCTTTGAGAGTATCTGCTTTGAGTGTACAAACTCCCTGATCTTGCAGGTTGAGCGGAAGGTCGCCTTTCATGGAAAATGACCCTCAAGAGACAGAAGCCAGGATCCAGGCAGCAAAGTTTGACCTCTCTAAACTCTACCAGAATGTGTCCCAAAGTGCCTCTCTGTTCCTCAAGAAGATCCTCTGTAGCTACCCTTGGTAAGCTTGCTTAGTGAATCATTTGATTTTAGAAATACCTGTGAAGCTCATTTTTGTAAATTCTTAAACATTGTCTTCACCAGGGCTCGTCCATCCATCAAGGACTGCTTCAATAACTCCTGGCTTCAGGATGCCTACCTTATGCGCCTTCGAAGGCAAACTCTCACCTTTACAACAACCCGTCTCAAGGAATTCTTGGCCGACCAGCAGCGCCGGCGAGCGGAGGTCGCCACCAAGCACAAAGTTCTCCTCCGGTCCTACCAGAGCTCGCCACAGACCCCCACCAGCCCCGTCACACCAACTGTGCCCATCACACCCACCACACCTGTCACCCAATGAAAACAGGCTTCCAAGCACCAGTTGGCAGGACACGACGAGGGTTGAACGGGGCTGGTGACCGTCCTCAGAACAAGGCGAGACTCTGCCACATGGTGGAGCGGTCCCTTCAGGTCTGAATGGTTGAACATTGTCGGAGGGACAGAGAAAGCAAACCCATGAAACCAGCAGTGGTTGAATTCTACAGAGACACAATTTCTTTTCTTTTTGTTCTGGCTTTGAAAGAGAATCCTAAAGAAATGCCATTACGCAAAAGGAAACTCTCATAAAGTTGCGAGACCCTGACTGTATTTTCTATAGCGGTCACACAACAGCAAGAAGTTATCTTCAAACTGGTACCTCAAGGTTTGTAACTTTGCATACAATTTGGAATAATCACTTCCATTCATGTTGATACTTCTAAACAGATTCAAGTTGTGAAGCTTTGCATACAGCAAAGCCTAAAGTCACTATCAAAGAGTTTTTAATGTGAATTACAGTTTTCTTCTGGACAGACTAAAGTGACGAGGTAAGCTTTCTTAGCGTATGTTCACAACAAGGAGCAATCCACACAACTCAAAATGGGAACACCATTTCATTATCAGATGGTCCCCAACCAGCCAAAAGCTCGGGGTTTCATCCTACACGGGCAACTTCTGAGTCTTTAAACTACATAAAATGGCGAATGTGGTTCCTAGTGAACGCTGTCAATCTATCTTGAACTAGAGTAATGTATTTTAGGCTACGTGGGGTTTTTGTACTGCTGTAGCACCTCAGTGATTGTCAAGATTGTAGCAGTTCCAGAAAGGACGTATTTGTGTTGATTTCCTATTTTGTAGAATACGTTTTGAGTTCAAGAGACACACAGATGGCTTCTCTACAAGGGCTATTAGAGCAGAACGCTTCAAATCTCTGTATTTTTCCCCTGATTTTAATGATTTGGTTCTATAAATTCGATTCCTTTTTTATTTTTATAGCGCTAGTTATAACATAGCCATGTTGTGGCACTTTTACATTCAAATGAAACATAAAGGGAAACCCAGTAATTCCATTTCAGCAAGCGTAGGCAACCTTGGAACGTAATGAATGATATTTTACCAGGAAGAAACTGCAAACTCAGGTGTGGTGGCCTCATGCCTGTGCATGTTGTGGACGGGAAAAGAGAAAAGGAACGAGTAAACAGATGGGAAGCTCATCCACATGGGGCAGGGTGTAGAGGTCACGAGCTTACAGAGAGGAGAAAGCGTACATAATAATCATGACGATTCTGTCGTTCGAGAAAGCAGGATTGCATTTTTCGATGAGAACAGCTTTTCTCCTTCGCCATCAATAAGCTAGCAGCCGGTTCCGATCATCCACTCAAACCAGTATTTACACTCTTTCCCGAGTTTTTAATGAAAGGTTTACAAGTTGTTGAGAGTCCTTCTCTACAACGCATATTGAGGTTTTACATGAGGTACAGGACAGGTATTAAATCTGAGATTATTCTGGGGACTTGTGCTGAAGAAAGAGTCCCTTTATTGAGGCACTGGTGATAGTAGGGTGTCTCTAAGTGCCCTTATGGAGGGTTAGTCGGCATGAAAATAGCTGAGAGTGAATATTGAAGAGGACACTGCAGAGTGTGTTAGTTCTTATTTTAGCTATCACTCTCAACTGCGATGCTCTTTCTTTTCAAATAAATGCCCTCTCTAAAAAGCCAATTTTGCTCTAAACCATGAGTTACAATTAGTTTCATTTATCAATTATTGGTTAAACAAACATAAACTTGGTACAGTGTTAATTGAGTCTAAAATCTGAGTCAGTTAGTAGTGAGAGTTTCATTAGCAGACGTTTCCATCATTTTATGCTCTACATGCTATACAAGAGGGAACCAAAAGGGATGAATCATCAGTCAGCACAACTCTATTAATAACCCAATCAAAGCAGCGGTCACTCAGCACTGCCACCACTACTTTCATTACATTTACACAGTCAATGAACCAAAGGATCAAATCCAGTGCAGGAGTTTGCTTTTTCGATCTGTGACTTCACAGCAGATTTCAACTCCATTCAGCTCTACAAACCAAAAACCATGTAGGCTGGCCTTCATTCCTCAAAGGGGGCAGAAGTTCAAAAATGGATGGAATATCACATATCGTCTAATTTTTTCGGTCATATGACCGGTTCTGTCTTTTGCATAATGATGGTAAATCTTTTTATATCAGCTTTCTTTTCTTGATGGCCTCTCTTAAAGGTGCAGTATGTGAGACTGACATCAATAGACTTACACCATAGCAAGTATTTTCTTTTTAAAGAGTTTTAGATATAGAAAAAGCACTGGATCTGATTTATTGGTTCACTGATGACATATGTATTGATTGTAATGCCGATCCACAGCTTTGTCTTAATCAGGGGTGTTAAACATAAGGCCCATTGGCCCACAAGATGCTCCAATCCAGCCAAAACACCAAGTAAATTTTTTTTTAAATTTCAAAGAAAATATTGATTTTTGAAGAAATTTCTTAAGAGTAGTGGACACAACACAACACTGAGATCGAACTGAGATAAGAGTGATGCTACCATGAAAGCTACGTTTGTTTTGGGACATTTCATTGTATTTCCCACCACAAAATATCAATTATATTGTCTTGATGTCACAATTTTAACGATTGACTATATGAATCGTTTGGTTTTGCCAAAAATTTTTAAACTTGTACTAGGCTCCACAACAAAGAAAGACTTTAGGTTATTTTGGCACTATTTTACCGGTCCGGCACAATCAAGATGGAATTTGGCTATTTGTAGCCCCTGAACTAAAAGCATTGAGCATTGGCTCAGCTGCCCCCCTAGGGGGCAACAGAGAGTGTTTGAGGGGAGAAAAGTAGTACAAAACAATAAGGGTGGTTGAGAGGATGCCTTTTCCAGGCCTGATTCACTTTTTGAGAAGAATATGAAAAGTGGAGACTGTATTTAAAAAAAAAAAAAATTCATATGTTAAATTATTTTAGGGGAAGGAATACAATAAAACTGCTGCAGACTATAAAGCCTCACCAGGTAGTAGAAGAGTTTTATGGTTTTTACAGCCATTATTGAAATATGTGGCTTTGTCAAAAAAAAAACACATTAGAGATCCCATCATTCAACCAAAAATTTGTATTTGGCGTGAGATAAAGTATATTCAGTGAAGAGTTTAAGGTAAGTACTTTATTCTCCGTGAAGGGCTTCTACAGAATTTTTAAAAACAAATTGGATGATTTACCAAGATAAAACATCTTATCAACCATTTTATGATTCTATGTTTAGTTTCAGTTCGATTTGAGGGTATACAGTATTCACTTTTCAAACCAGCACGTGAAACACCGCTTTTACTTTTTCAATTGGCTGTTTGTCATTATACAATATCAATCACACATAACACTAATAGTCTGCTGTCTGTTTGGATGCATTCAGAGAAGGATTATAATACATATATAAATACACTGATGAGTTGATTTAGTATGTATATCGACTTGCAGGTTGTATCAAACTTATAACATGAGTTCTCTATATTCTAATGCTATCGCTAGATGAGTACTGCTCTTTTTCTGCAGCTCTTTGTCTTTTTTGGCTCTGTGATCTTTCCTATGCACAGTGGAAATGAACTCGTCACTGATTGACTCGTTTTTCATGTAAAAACATGCAACTTCAGCATGAGAATGCAACGAGGCATACACATTTTAATTGTCTGTGCAATATATTCACACGAAATGAAGCAACATCTACTGAACGCTCCACCTTTTGTATTAAAACCCCTTGGCCGATTTTTTTTTTTTTTTTTTTTTTTTTGTGGAATGTGTTGCAGTGCCTCGTTCTGGATATTAGACCCTCTGAGAAAAAAAGTTTTTCTTCTTCTTTATTTTCAGTATATGTCTGTGACTGGTTTGTGTGAGTGTGTGTGAGAGTGTGTTTCGCAAAATTGTTTATTTATTGGGTGACTGTATTTGTTACAGCTGCTGCTTATTATTTGTGACATTTTATTTTGAATCTGGCATGGAAATGGCATGACAGCTGTTAAAGGTTATGAACAATAAAGCAAAAATGACAAATGTGCAGATGTGACGGTTCTTCATTCATATTACTTCATTGTAGGGATGCACTGATAACATTTTTTTTAAAGGATGAGTACAAGAACAAGTATGAACTTTTAGCTACTTGCTGATACCAAGTATTGATAAGAGTATTTATTAAATGCCATAAAGCCAGATTCATGCTTCATACACAAACGATGCGTGGCGGCCACTTCTGCGTCGACCTTATACAATTTCCCCTATGCTTTTTTATGTGACTGCTGCCGATGTCCAAAGCTAAGACGCCTGTGAACATCAATGTTCCTAAAGTCCATGAGGCCTTCAAGGTTAGGATTGACAATTAACCCTTTGAACAGGATTCAAAGCATCTCATCATGTAAAGGCTGCAGACTGTGTGAGTTTCGCTGAGCTCTTATAAGTTTATCACATGCTCTGCTGTGCAACATGGACGGAAGGAACTTGTGTAAGACAGTAACTTTAGTTGCGCAATGTCAACAGTTACAAAAAAGCCAGGAAGTGCATCTAGAAAATAAATGAAATATGCAAACGAGGTATTGAGCAGTTCTATTATTACATGGAAAAATATATATAGAGCAGGGTATGAACAGGGTAAGACATAGAACAGGGGTGCCAGTCACATTTTATTTCAGGTTCCACATGCAGCCCCAGTTTCATCTTGAGTGGACCAGACCAGTAAAATATTGTCATAATAATCTTTAAATTTAAGCTTTAAAGTTTTTCTTTTTTTGTGGTAGAGAATGTATGTCATGAGAATGTTTATAATTTCACAAAACTAAAAACAAAACATGTCCAAAATCTTAACATTAAGCCAATTTTAATGAAACCTTCTGCTGCAAAAAAACAATGAAAAAAAAAAAAAAAAAAAGAAAGTGTCCAAAGCC
>OMNM01038195.1:0-13209 GCA_900302745.1 Parablennius parvicornis | reverse complement strand
AGGTTTGCTGAGTCATGTACACAATAATACGAATGTCTGCTTTCAGCTCGAAATGTATCAGACCTTGGTTCAGGGCAGTGACAAATATATCTGCTATCTGTTTTCAGAAAGCAATAAAAAGAACAAAAAACAAACAAACAGATAATAATATGAGTTAATAGCATTTTATGATCCCCTCGCTTATTCACAAACCATTAATTTACACATAGCCGTTATGAGCTGTATGAATTTAACAATGTGGACAAGATACTTTCTTTGCTCTTTTGCAGGGAGTTTAAGGAAATGTGACAGATGCCAGTTTACTGATTATAACACCACACATTGTTTGTATATTTCTTAGTAAAGATACCTTCAATTTCTTAAAATCATCCCAAACTTTAAAGGAGATGAGTCAAGATAAGCTCAATTTCATCACCAAGAGTAACAGAGAAATATGTACAAATTTAGGATAAGTGACCACTTCTACTGCGCTGACATATAGCGAGATCATGAGAGTGAAAAGTAGCACTTTGAAAAACATCTCCATCGGCCATTTGCTCAAACTTAAACAGGGTCACGGATGAGTAATGTGTTTCGTCATCATCGTTAAATGGATCACTTTTGGCCGTTATCACTGGTTCTCCCAGAAAAAGACACAGTCACATTAATTTTTTTCTTCAAGGTCTAGTCTCTGTCTCTTATCTGCTCTAGTTTGAGTTATATTATTTTTTTTTATGGGGGAGATGTCATTTTTGTCACTTTGTGCATGAAAAACACTGATTGAAATAAAAAAAAAAAGAGGGGGGAGGGGACTCTTTCTCTGTCAGTTTTTTCATCCATGTAGGTTGAAATTAGTGCGGGAGTGAAGGAAAGTAATGGCGCAGGAAAAATAAAATCCATAATTTCTCCCTAACGCCAGTTAAAATGAAAACTTTATAAGCCAAGGAATAATTGGTAACTGCCACATTCACTACATTAATGACAGTCACAGATGCCATGCTTAAAACACGGTGCTTATTTAAGGTGCATTATTTTTGGATGACATTATAGAAAATTCTCAGTCGAGCAATATTACAAGTATAATACCATAAACATGTCATATAGCAGTGTTTTCATACTCTTATCTTCATTATTATAATTATTCTTTGCCACATCCAAAGTTGATTGACTTGTTTTTAAACTGCTCGGAGCAACTGAAAGCTCCACTGCCTTCCACTTCTGTGCGACTCTACATTGTTTACACAGTCATAAAACCATTATTCTTTTATTGTATGTTTTCTCTTTGTGTCCAGTGTGTGCTTAATTAAATTAGGTCGCTGTAGACCTTCAAAGCACCTAATAGGTTTAAGTGTGGAATGTTTGGCAAAACAAAAATAGAAAAAAAAAAAAAAAATAGACTAACTCATATAATGGTTAATGGGGTGAATTTGTGTCTCTAAATTGACTGCCTCCGTGTTTGCACTGTGATGGATTCATGATCTCTCCAGAGCACCATAAGTTAGATAAAGTAGGTAAAGATGATGGATTGATTGATGAAAAATGCTTATATAAGTGGAGCTTAGTTTGTTCTCTCGATGTTGCAGATAATTATTTCTAGTTGGATAAAGTTCAAGTGAGCTTTTCTATTATTCTTTATTTAAATAAGTAAACACACAGACAGTCAGCTGGACACAAACACATTTCTATATATAATGGGTCTTACTGAGCCCAGAGCCTCCTCGTTCCTCCTCTTGTGCTCCATAGACAAGTGTTCATCAGGCAGGATAAAGAGCTCTGCTGTGGTCGGGAGTCCCGGGTAAAGAGACACCATCAGCTGACCTTCAGAAACCCCAGACACCTGCAGCAGCACAGCAGACAAGTTATGGAGGAGTTTGAACTTCTAAGTCTGAAACTCAGATTTACTGTTTTGACATGCGTGTCAATTGATAGTATATAACTGTGTGGTGGCTGTCATTGTAGATAAACTAAAAAAAGATCTCACGTGGACCATCAGGACTGCAGAGTCATTACAGTGTGCAGGTATAAAATAATAATGACCTTAAAAGTGACCTGTATTGGATGTTGGCTGCAGGAAAGATCTCCCGGGACTGGATGTACCTGTGACAGAGCTGTCCGCACCACACGGCCGATGTCCTCTCGCCACTCGGGGATGTCAGGATTGTGCTCATCAAGTGCGGGCGAAAACGACAACAGCAGTGACCTGAAGAACTCTGGCGGAGAGGTGAAGTGATATCTGTTATGAGCCGACGCTGCTTCCAGTTTAGTTTTTGATTAATCTGATGTTCCGTTTTGTCTTTTTTCATTTGCCAACATGCGCTGTGAAGTTAATTGCTCCTTGAGATTTCGTGCTCGCACACCGTGACACTTTATTCATTAGATGAGTCCACGTTGACGTCGACGTAGCGCAGGGTGCGGCGGTGGCCGAGAGGCGCATCACACCCTTACCCCCCCTCCAAGACATCATCCTGCATATTCATGCAATGTGTGTATCCCCAATTAAAGTGCTTTGAAGACTGTCTCCCCTGCTCACCTTTAACAGCTATATCTTTGGAATCCTGCATCACAGTGCTCCCAGAAGCAACCTGGACCGTGACCTTGTTTTTTCCCACTTTCTGAAACGTGTGCGAGATGCTTCCCTCCAAGGTTATAATGGGCTGGAGTATAAAAAAAAAAAGAAAAAACAAAAAAAGAATCGCACAGGAAAAACCTGCATCCTCTCAGTTGAATACAGAAAACAATGTCGAAGAAGCCCTTGACACACTGTATAATGAGGAGGAGGCTGCTGCAGTGAACACAATCAACGTGATAAATAAATATGACCAGCCATCCAAGCCGCATCATCCAGGAAGACACAAGCCACGCACGTGCAGTTGCCATTTTACATGATTTGTGTGAAAGCTCTGCAGATTTACACGTTTGGATTGTAAACAACAACACAAGGACATCAGGAGAGTGGGGAAAATGGAAGAAGATGGAAGTAAACAGAACAACATTTTTTTTTTTTTTTACAAAAAGTATGGATGTGTGGAGAAACGGCAAGAGGAGGAGGCGAAGCTTCTCACCTCGGAGCTGTTGTCAAACCACCAGAAGAAGGTCAAAGTTCTGGTGTGACTCGGCCAAACCAACGCAGTTAGATTAGCCTCCTTCCCCCTTATGGCAACAATCGGAGCGGAGAGATACATGCGCTCCACTGGACCTGAGGCAAAAACGCGCGCACACGCACACGCACACGCACGCACACACACACACACACACACACACACACACACACACACACACACAGCACACAGTCCAAGCACATATTCATACATGCATCAAATAAATGCACGCGGCACACAGTGAGTAGAATTGAGCTTGCAGCTGTTGTACATTTAGCTTCAGGTGCGTGCTTTTGCATTTTCCGAGGCTAAAGTGCATAAAAGTAACACAACCATGACTGAAATGAAATTCACCAGAGTGCGAATGTGACTACCCATGAAAGAGGTTGAGCGCCCGTCTTATATGCGCTGCCACAAGAATCTGTAATGATGTTTCTTATTCACGTACTGGTGATGTGTAAAAACAGCGTGCTGCTGTCAGATCCCTGGCTGTTCTCCGCAGAGGCTGTCACTCTGTAAATCCCAGTCGCTCTGTAGATGTGCCTGATGCCATCATCAGTCCTGCTCAGGTTAGAGTACGTGATCTTGATGCCATCCCCGAAGTCGAGCTGGATGCTCGTCCTCTGCGAGTCTCCCTGTGGACAGCAGGTATGACACGTTATCTGTCATTACGGCTTAGGTCAGGATGCTTCAGTCAGACCACTGCCGAGCGAAGAAAGCTCAGGCCACCGCTAGAGTGCCGGCGCCAGAGTCGTCTTACGAGCGGTGTCACAAACACTTTATGGATGTGTGTGAATGGAAAGAGACAGAAATTCAAGAGAGGAAATGTGGAAAGAGAGCTGCAGGGGTGACGGAGGTCATGAAAGTAAAAAAATAAGAATGTGTGGGACCTTTTTTTATTGTTAAAATCATGGAAAACTAAATAAATATATAAAAGTGACTGAGATGAAAAATGCGTGGAATAATCTTAATATGCGATTTTTCCATCAGGTGATGGGTGGGAAACATGCTCGGCTGTAAAGTTGCCTATAACTCAGTTGCAGGGATATTTGTAATTTGGCCAGCTGTGTTTGGTGTAAGGGGACAAAAGAGGGTGCTGAGCACAAGAATCCTCAGTAAAAAACCTTGATTTGTTTCTGTACAACGTCTTTGATTATTCAGGAGAATAGGTATCCTGAACTTCACCCAGTCATAAAACAAAAACTAAATCATCTGGATTTTGGCACCTGAGTTTTCATGTGTCCTTGTATAACTTCCTTTAACCGATTGCAGGAATGTGTCTTTTTCTGACAGCTGACAACATTGTGGATGAGACTCAAGGATCTCCAGACATGTTGAAGTCATTTGGGCTAAAGAAGTGACCAACAGTTTTTTTTTTTCAGATTGATTCCAGAAACCTTTCTGTCACTAACTTTTTCTTTTTTTTTTTAGCCAGACTTTAGTGAAACATTTCTGCAACAGTTGAAGTGAGCATGGGGCAGGTGGTGCTCACAGCAGTGAAAAATTACATTGGACTAAACCACCAGCTCAGCAGTTTTCTGACTACTTTCGAGAAAAATAGTTACACCTGTGATCAGATTATTCCTGGGTAGCGACACTGTTTCTATTTGCTCACAGAACAAACATGAGGTATTGGTAAAAATACATTAATATGTTACATTTTTAAGGACTTATTTTATCTTAGATGAAAAAACATACATTCATTTCTTCTATGTGGTGATTTTCACATGTGCTGCCAATTTTGCAAATGCAGGTCATTTGCTATACAATCAATGGTTTTGGATCAATATCTCAGTAAATGCTAC
Organism: Parablennius parvicornis; assembly: GCA_900302745.1. Lineage (NCBI taxonomy): Eukaryota > Metazoa > Chordata > Actinopteri > Blenniiformes > Blenniidae > Parablennius > Parablennius parvicornis. Next base: position 8,327 of record OMNM01038195.1, on the reverse strand, counting down.
AAAAACATTGCCTTAAAATGTGACGGAGATCTCCAGTTTGCAGAAGAAGAACGCTTTGCAAATGCTTCAAATTTGTGTCGCCAGCAGATTTTAAATTCTTCAATTTTCTTGTGATGAATCTCAGCATTTGTTAATCAGACTGAGGAAAAATCTCTCTGATTGTTGATGGTTCTACAAATTGATGTGTAGTATCTCCGTCCCTTCAGAATGAGATGTCATTGTTCAACCAACTCTGTAGTTGCTCCCTAGCAATTTTAATGCAAGCACATTTAAAGATGTGTACATAAATACTCAACTAAACAGACCTTTTAACCTACGTAGACCTGAGGCATTGTTTGTATCTATCAACGCATTATTGCTGATTACTTTTTTCTTCCTTACTTACACAAAAGTTTGTGCTTTATTCAAATGACGTACATTTACTGCAGGACACATTGTAATGGATCTCTGAGCTTTACATCAAATTCTATTAAACACACAATGAAAACCTTGATTCAAGTTGTCCTTTAGAGGTGGAATAAACGCGATTTCACCCCTTTCTTACGTGCACGTCTGCAGTTCAAAGAACTCTTCAGTGGTCGTGGCTCTTAAAGTGCCGGGTGTATATGCTGGTGTCGCACCAGGCTTGAAAGACGAACACAGCATTTCTGTTACTCAAGGACTTATGAGTTAAAGCAGATAAAATTACATCAGCTTCAAAAAAAATAAAAAAAATAAAAAAAAGAGAATAACAACACACCAGTTGCTTTTGAATGACTCACATCATCAAGATACACCATGAAGGTGACGTTGCTCCCGACGGCGGCGCTGAGCTCTCCCTGACTGGTGGTCAGCCGGAGACCTCGAGGCGGTCTGGGACGGCAGGCCTCCCTCTTGGGCGAGTACAGGTTCTTTCCTTCCTCCTTACAGTTATTGGACAAAACCTTACGATACCTTTCAAGTGATAATGTAAATAAAAAATACAAATGAGCTACACAGAAATCAGCAATAACACTAAGACAGTGGAAGTGAATGACACGGATTATCTTGGTCGTCACTGATCATTTGCTGTGTTGGAAGCAGCTAAATAGACAGCTGTAAGAATTTGAGGGGTTTTGACAAGAGCCCAGACGGCTGGATCGGAGCATTCTCGAAAAACTGAACCTGTTGTTATTTGTTCCTGCAGTTGTCAGTATCTATCATAAATGGTCCAGGGAACTAAAAGCAGTGAACAGGTGACAGGATCATGACTGACCGCGGCTCACTGATGCAGCTGTGCAGCAAAGGCTAATGATCTGTGTGGTCCGGGCCAACAGAGGAGCTGCTATATTATCTAACATAGAGCTGTTGAGTATCGGTGAAGGCAGAATACACCCTGGACAGGGGTCAATCCATCACAGGGAAATTTAGATTCACCATTTACATCTAAAATGCATGTTTTTTTAACGTGGGAGGAGAAATCCCTCCAGCTGATGTTCTTGGTGTGAGGTGGGAATACAAACAACTACAGTATCTATACATTATCAGACAGCTCGAACTATTGTTAAGGCTCATCGTAATCTATACTTTATTAGGAACCACATCAACGAACAACCTCAATAATACATTAATGAGGTATACGAATGTAACAACTGTATAATTGCCAGAAGAGAACTCTTGGATCAGATTATAGCCTGATGAAGCAACCAACAAGTGCACAATCATAGAGACAAGACTGGTGCCAGTCACTCAAATAAACCTCGGAATTAATTTATTTAAACACAGAATAAAAACAAACATTTAACACTTTTTTTCAAGTGTTCCTGAAGGTGTCATCACCACAGTTAATATTTTCAACTTGTAAGCAGCTCTTCAATTTAATTTCTGCAGTTCACTGCAGGACGCAGAGTGTCCATCAACAACAGACAGATTTAGCATCCACACACGCTTCACTGAGTTTCCTTAATTTTGTCACTTTTTAACCAGTTTGAACTTGCTGCATAGCCAAAAGCTGCTGTGCATAACTCCATATCACAGAATTGGAACTCAGCGTGGGTTACATTTTTCAGCTCTCTGTGGTTTATTTCCGAGGCAAGAGGCAGTGAAGTAGCATTTTCTGTTGAAATTCAGAACACCATGACAAACAAGGTGGAATGGAATAATATTGTTTAGTGATGGACTGAACATTGGGGGCCACTTACCCTGTGCTGTTAAGGAAGGTTTGGCTGCTGCTGCAGCTTTTAGCAACACCATTTGGATTAAACCAAAAAGCAGGGGAACACTTCCCATTCGTCTGGCGTTCCCACCCGTAATCACTGCCAGGAGGAAAAAAAAGTAAAACAAAACACAACAACACTTCATGAAATGATAAACGATGCTACTCAAAATAATCTGGCTCTGACAAGCTTTTGTAGTGGGGCAAATGCTTTGCGGTTGGAGCTTCACAGCATAATTCAAGACCACAACCAGAGACATTGTCAGACAAGCGGGATCAAACAGAATTTCACACTGATGGAAAAAAAAAAAAGATATTTAAAATTCATTCAACGATTTATTATTAATTGAATTCTAATAAGTCACTTGACATTATGCAGATTACAGTAGCATGATGAAAACTTTTTCAAGTCCCTTCTACATTTTTCAAACTATAATTAGATTGGATGAATGCAGTCGTATTGGTTATCCAGTAAATTTGCGATAGAAGATGGATATTAAGGCGTATGAAGTTCTGCAAATTGATGTTGGAGTGTTTTATTACAAACGTCGACAAGCGGCTCTAATTACATACAATTGAATTACATGTTCACAGTGGAGGGGCTGTTTGGTAAACGTGTAATGAACAAAACTCTGAGATACTGGGGAGAAAAAAAAACATGAGGAATGGTACTCTTCCAAGCTGGAAAAATGTGGAGAATAAATCATTACCATTCAAAATCGTATGCTGTGCAGGGACAGGGCTCAGAGGAATAAATTCTAGAGTAGTCCTGGGACAACATGCAGCGGTTACCCGGCCTGCGCTTCATATAGGTCTGCCTCTCACCCATGACACACAGCTCGCCCTACCAGACAGAAAAAGAATAGATTATAGCAAAAAAGAAAAAAAAAACATAGGGTGTTAACAAGAAGAGGCTGAAACAAAAGATCTATCTCATAAGACGCAGCTCTTGAAGTTAGCAATGCATCAAATGCGATTCCTGTTACCTTGTTGTGCAGATACCACGTCTGATAATCTCCATCCATGCATCTTCTGCTGAACAGACCCTTGTAGTCGATCTTAATCAGTTGCCACTCTGACCGATGGCTGAAGTGTCCAAAAAACCTACACCAGGATTCATTAGGAAGAAAAGCAAATGTCAGCAGAGAATATGCGGTGACGCAGATGTGGAGATTTCTGATGCGACAGGCAGCACCTGCACATCTGAAATCTGTCATTTAGGCTGACAGACGGGACAGCGTCTCCTCTGATGAAGTGTTGGGAGTCGCTGGGGAAAATCTATCGGACCTTTCTTTGTTTACATCAACACAGGCACTAATTCGTCAAGCCTGATATTTGTTTTATTCCTCCCGGACTGTACCTGTGTGTCTCTGCTTACGTGATGATGTGATTGTCAGATTCTGGCTCCATTAAAACTCCATCCACATACAGAGGGGCTAACGAGAAACTGTGGCGATCCCATTTCTTCCCCTCATCGAGACTGATCCTGCATAAAATAACAAAGAAAACAAATGTCAATGTATGGATTTCTATCTATTCTTGTTTACCCACAGACAGTGAATGAATATGTTGGTCTTTTGTTCCTGTAACATTAAACCTCACAAGCACACGGGTTAAACAATGAAACGCAAGGCAGAAAGAAATATGGTGAAAGATTTTAGGTTTGGCTGCAGCTGAAAAATGAAGCGCCTTGAATTCTCTTCAATATGAAAAATTATCTCGACAACAGGCTGAACAATAGAACAAATGTTCCTTGGGCTCAAGTAAATTTTTTGAAGGTGACAACACAACAGAAAAAAAAAAAAAAAGAGAGATATGACTCAGGTTGTAGCATTAGAAATAGATTTGGGCGGGTTTCAAATCACCTTTGTCTGAGCTTAATCACTTTTGACAGGGCTGTAGTGTGCAGGGACATGAAAGTAGATGGTGTTACAAAGCTTCAACAGTATGAGAGACTTATGAGAGCATTCTCAGTCTCATATTTCCACCCTGCTTCTCACTCATTTACATAAAAGCACTCAAACCATCATATCCAACCAAGAGTACAAAGCTTCAACGCACTCCTCTGTTGGAAATCACTCTGACGGTTCTGAAGCTGCATTGTCGATACAATAATCATGCAAACTTGGCCCATCAGCATTTCAAAATATTAAATGTAATCATACACTGCATCAAACCCACTACAAGTCCAACACCTACAGCGCCTGCCTATGGTAATTACCGTGTCAGCGGTTGCTAGATGAGCAACACCTACCATAAGTGTCGAATTGGTGTTGCAGCGTGTAAAACAGCCAGCAAAGCCCCTCCATTGTCAAGGAACCAAATATTGTGCTCTTCATCAAAAATCTATAGAGAGAAAAGAACTGGGTTGCTCCACTCATTTCTCCGACGTGAACACGTGATTTCTTTACGGTAAACACAGCGTATAGATGCGTCTCACCTGTCTCCAGCTATTCCCTGCGTTGGATGTTATGAACATCCCAAGGTTGCTGGAGGACAGCTGCGTTCCAATATTCCCTGAGTACAAAAAAAAAAAACAACGTGACTGATTCAGCCGGCCATTATTTACATGACAAAGACTCCACAACACACCTATACGCACAATCAGCTGATATCATTTCATAAATTAGCGTGTGTTTTCATTCACCTGGAAAACAGGTTTAAGATTTAGTGGAACCTAATCGTCTCACCCCAAAATATGATATTTAAGAAATGAAGTATCCACGTCTGATTTCAATTACAGAAAGAGGACCTGATGTGATTAATTTGTATGTTTGAGTCCCTGCACAATCACCTGGGAAACAAGCATTGTCAGGACTAGCAGGTTGTAGAGTAACATGTTACTGTAGCACCACTACTGATGGCAGCAGCTGATCAATGAAATAACTACGCAGTCACAATTAGATGATTACAGTTGTAGAGCTACAGAGTCATAGTATTTTTTTTAACTGGTTGTAATTGTTACTATCTAACTAAACTCCTGTCTGCTAGAGGAGGAAATGATCCTTCTGAGTCATGCTGACATCCACATAAACGACATCCACTTATAAGTAACATCAACGTTTGCTTTTATCCACAGTAGCCGCGATGCATTAATATCCTTGAAATCCCATTAGGATGCTTTTAAAAGACTTGTCTGGTGATGGCCGTATGAATGTAGTTAGCCTGTTCTGTTGATGCTTATTTTCCTTGTTCATGAAGTCTTTTCTCCAAAGAATAACTAATATTTAGAATACGGAGCATCACAGCTGAACATAAAGGATGAATCAGAGTCGGCAAAGTAATGCAGGAATAACTTTCCCAAAAAATGACTTTTTGTTCTCAGTCACAGGTAATGTTATTACTCTAGAAAGAAGACTTGTCCAAGCAGTGTCATTAACGTGTCGTAAAACCGCTCTGAAAAGTGAAATGTTTGCATCGCTTATTTAGTAATCACATTATTACAGGATCTTTACACATTTTTTTTCTGACTGTTCTATTTTTAGTTTCCTTCCTAGCCAAAAAAATGCATAATGGATGATTGCCTCTTCTCCCTTTTCCAAGATACATTTCAATTTCTAGCTATTAGTTATTTATTACAATATTGTGTTTTTGACTGAACTAGAAGTTCTTGTTAGTAAATGTGTGACACACTGGTGAGTCAGACGAACTCTGGGCCAATATAATGACTAGTAAATTTGGGCAAAGTGCTATTTTCCTGCTTTGTGGTCTTTTTTTTTCTTTTTTTGGATTTTTATGTATCAGATCTCAAAAGCAGGGGTTACGGTTATGAGAAGTATGTGAGAATAGGAATTTAAAAAACTCCACTTGATCTTTTTATGTCTTACCTCTCAATGTTTTAATTGATTATGTGATTGTTCAAATAACTTTGTTTTTTTTGCTGGATTTTCATCTGAATTGCTGAATTGCTATACACTTGTTTTTTCATTTTGTCTGGTTTACTCACTGTAAACATAATTTACTTACAGGTTCAAATCACATAAAACTAACTTAGAAGTAAATACTACTACAGTCTCATCCCTTCTTCGGGAACTGTACCTGTAGCCACGATGATTCCTGGTACAGACTTCTTGCTGGTGATGGGTCCGGATGTGTAGGGATTTTCAGACATCTCCAGGTGAAGATGCAGCGAGCAAAATGGCTGTCAACAAAAACGAATTCCAATACAGCACAAGTTGAAACAGTATGTATCTCAGATCTCAACAGAGGCAATTATAATTAGCTTTGCTTTCAAACCATTCTTCCCAATGAGAGAAAAGTGCGAACATTTTCAGAGACCATTTATAAAACAAAGATACTTTGTTCTTCTCATCTCCTCTGCCGGGAAAAAAAAAAAACGAGAAAATGGCTGAGAGGACACAGAGGGCATTTGAATTGTTTCATTCTAAAGCAAACAAGGCATGTAATTAAAATTCTCCAAGATGCACTGATAAAACTGGCAAAATTGATTCAAATCATTTCACTCATCTCTCCGACTAAAGCATGCAGAAAAACATCAATAAGGCTTTTCAAAGCGCTGAGGTTGGCAAGGTTCAGAAAGCAGACGGGAGCAGACCGGTCGTGTACGACACAGTGAAAGTTTGTAACTTACTATTACCTGAAGGATATACATGACTTCAGACTCGCCTGAACATACTGGCTGGATTAGGTGAATATAATACCTACTGAATAACAATACAGCCACCTAATGTAATTCAGTGTAATCTAACATTCATTAGTCCGGTGTGACTACCGGTAGTAAATTGAAATCACAGAGGTTAATGGAAAGTCTGGACCCCTGAAACTTAACGCGGTGACACCCTGTGCCGTACGCTGATAATAAGAATCCTCCAGCCAAGCATCTCTTCGGTCATTTAGGAGTCTAAAAAAGACGGGCTGATGCCGAAGCCGGCACCTGGCAGGCAAAACATGGCTCTGAATCCGAGAACATCCGAAGCGCGGCTGATGAGGTTGAAACATTTGATGAATGATATATGTCACAAGCTTAATTTTGCATGAATGAAGGCATCCATTCAGTCCTGCCCAAAGGCACAAGCTCACCAGAATGCAGTGAAGGTTATTTCCAGCCACATCAGTGTCGGGTGCTGGCAGCAGGGCCCATGTTTGTCCCTTGTTGTATGTGATAAAAGTCTTGATGAGATTATCTACCAGTTTGTTGGCGAGGTACATGCCATTAATCCCCTCAACCTATGAAGGAAAACATCAAAAATGCATTATTATCTGAGCAATTTTGACATCTAAATCATGAAAAGAATCCACAAATATGTCAGAGGATAAATAAGCGTCAGCAAGATGAGCAAAGTAAAGATGTTTGACAAATTGCGTTGGAACCACACATCAATTTTGTTAAAATATCAGAGTTTGACTGCAATGAATGGCATAAAGGTCTTTTCTCATATTCTATCAACACTGTCAACATACATGAAAGGGGCAGAATATATAACAGTTCAACACTATTGCAAACTGAAGACAAGACAAAGATGAAATGATCCGACAATTAAACAGCTTTAATAAGAAAAGAAAAATAACACTACATCTCTGCTGCAGTTGCAAAGGATCAACTCAATTATATCATTAAATCTTTAATCTGATGGAAAATCCATTATTCTCAGCAAAATGTACCAAATCATATGGAACACTACTGAAAAAACCCACCATTGGCTTTGGTATTATGTTTATTTTATCTACTTTCAATGGATTTTCCAGTATTACATTTTATAATATGGCCCTACACATTGCAGGTAAAATCTTAAATCTTTACCAGTGAATAAAAGTAGTGAAGTAAAATCACATAAAAACCAAATACCTGGATTTTACACTGTCACATAACTTTTATGGCATTTATTGTGAAAGCTCCCAATCAATGAAGTACAGCTGTAATTATAATCACAGCTCGGTATCTTGACAGGGGTTTTCAGTGAGTGTGTTGCAGGAGGGAGGGGGAATCAAGGTGAAATGACAGAAGCAGTCCGGGAACAAGGCTAACTACACACCTTATAAAAGTCGACCAGGAGGTTGCCGGCAGGTCCTCGGCTGGTTCTCAGATTCTCTAATGAAAGGATAAAGTAGACCCCGGGGGAGTCGGAGATGTACAGGCTATAAGTGTTGTTCTGATTCCACTCCTGGACGGCAGCGAATACCTGCTTCTCGTCTG
>OMNM01038194.1:0-12294 GCA_900302745.1 Parablennius parvicornis | reverse complement strand
TGCCAAAGTTAAAAATAACTGGAAGAAAACAAGAACAAAAAAGCTCACTGACAATGCACGGAACCAATACCAGTGAAAAAAATGTGCCTGTTTTAAAAATGAATGCAACCATGAATAAAAAGCAGTTTCCAGTTTAGCTTGTGGAGGGTTGATTGTTCTGTTGCACGGTGCACACTGAATATGGATGGAAATATTAAAGCAAGCCAGTTAATATCATTTAATCTGCAGGTGTTTGTTTTTGTCCAACGAGAGTCTGCAGGATGATTAGTCTATTAAGGAAGCATGAATTAAATAAAAGATGTCCAAACAAGTCAAATGCAGAGAGTTTTCCACGTTTTATAAGCACCCGTTCGGCTCTGAACTGGAAACTCGGCTTTTTCCTTTGAGAGACATCGTTCAAGGTTTCAAAAAGTCACACGTTGGGTGTGAATCTGAAACGTGATGCACGAGAGAAGAAGTCAGAAATACAGACGAGGTTTAGGCAAATAAGTAGGGTGTTTGCTTGGCTTCCGTCTTGCTCTGGACCTCATGTGTGTTTGCTATTTCAGCGTGTTTTTAACACCCAGTCATGTGCTGAGGAAACGGAGCAGAGAAGCAGACTGATGATGATTTGGAGAGAAATCATGTTGTGATCTTGCTGCGAGTGAACAGACTCTGTGTTATTCTGAACTCTGTGGTCTGATGCACTGCTATCTTTCAACTAACAAACTGGATCTATTTTCAAAGTGATCTTGTATGCTGTGCCGAGCTCATCAAAGTGCATCTGGAGTTAAGAAGAATAATGACTTTTTTTTTTTTTTGTGGCTTCTATAACTTAAGACGGAGACGAGGCAGTTTGCCATTATCTGACTCAGAATATGGACAGGAGACGCTGAATGAGACACTGGTCCCCTGATGAGTCTAAAGCAGTGGGGATTTCTGTGGTCGGGGTACGACGCGGGTATGATCAGTGGCCACCTGGCCGAGCCGGTAAACTTCAGGTGAGAGCAGTAGGGGGTGAGAAGCCCAATAAAACGCTGGACGTTGATTTTAACGAGCTGTTCAAAGGCTTTCAAACGCTGCATCTCAAGTGTTTGAGGGAAGTAGTGAGGAGGCCGGAGGGCAGACCAGCGAGACTACTTTTAAGAAAGAAAATGTGACACAAGGAAGCAGGATAAAGAACCGAGGTAGAAAACAGTGTCTATTGAAAGATGATTTCTGAGGTAGAAATTGAAAACCTGCATGTGCTGTGATTCAATAATTCATTCATTCATTTCGCTCTTTGACTTGAATAAGTCGCTTCAATTCTCTGAATTGTCTCTCTGAGGGACAAGATGAAATTCTTTTAACTTTCACTCTCATCAAAGTTGCACATCAGTGCCGTGGACTGTATTTACAACTGGATGTGAACGGGAGTCATCTGCAAACTCAGTCAGGAATCAGTTTGTTGTTTTTCATTATCAGTATTAAACGAAAAAAACAAAACAAAACCATGTCTTCGTCATGAAAAAATAGGTTATCAAGGCTTTGTTCCAATATGTCCAGTCCAGTCAATGTGTTCATACACAGTCTGAAGAGATTTTGGCTCTGATAAATAGGGTTCAATACCGGAAATGCATGAGATTTATTTTGATAAAAGTCTGACGTATCGTACACACCTGAAGGTGAGAAAGGCGAAGATAGAAAGAAGAATTAAAAACAGCAGCGGTCTCTGGCTTAATCAAACAAAATAGCTGATATCAGTGTTACAATCTCAAAATAAACAAGAACATTTATACAATCAATGATTCGCAGAATCCACTCAAAATCAAAACAATGTTAGAATATTATGACTGCCTCCAAACGTGCATTCTCACACTTGACGGTGTTACAGGACAGAAATCCTTGAGTCTCGGTATATATTGTGTCTTTGTAGGTTTCATTTGAACAGGACTCCACTTGTGTTTCAGATTGCCCACTTTAAGAGCTGCTTTGAGGTCAATTTGGAATATATAGTCTTTTATATTTTGTTTTTTTCCAGTTGATGATGTTCACTCTACCAGCCAAATAAATAAAGAATATCATTATAATATATACATTCGTTTATACGTCATCTATGACTGTTGTTGCTTGTGTTTTCTGATTTGATTCAACCAGATGTTTACTATTTTAAACATGGACAATTTATTCAAACAGTTCCGAGTTATTGTTTTGGATTTTGTATGTAAATATTACTCAACATTGTTATAGATCTTATTTGCTTCTTTTTAATATTATCTTCTCTTCATGTTTTGATTCCTGACAATGATTAATGTAACTGTATGACTGAAAAGAAAACGCCTGTTTTCAGTTATGTAATTTGTCAGAATGAGTAACACTCTTCCAATTTTTCAATCATCCACGTCAATGACTTGAAATATTCAGTTCCAACACTTCAACATGAACCCGAGTGCAGAGTGGGAGTTATGTGGCATTAACCCTTCAGAGGCTGAAAGGAATTAGAATAAATATTCTCTCCCAGCCGGCTGGATGCCTGAGTTTGGTAAAGTGAGGGATCGGAGGTGCAGGTGGTGGAGATCATGACATTTTCCAACAGGTTTGTGTCACTCAACCTGCAGTAAGACATGCATGATTTGTGCCGCGACTGTTTAAACGACAATGTTGAAGTAAAAAAATTCATTTTTGCATTTTCAGTTCAGAAAAGTTTCACTTTTGCACAGCAACGTTTTGAAAACGATGTCCATTTACACGAAACAGCAGAAACTGTGAAAACTGTCGTTTTTATGTAGCGCCACCAGTGGGTGCTGTTCTTTGATTTTGGCATGAAACCACTGACTTCACAGAGCTCAATTGATTTCAGATAGTTGTGCTTTCCCCGGTTGCCACGGAGACGGAGTCGAAGCACTTTTCAAAAAGTTGCATCTTCAGTGGCACCGTTATCGTGTAAATAAAGGCCTGAAAACAGAGAAACTTTTCTTTCACATTCAAATATTGTTTAAAGTAAAAGTGTCCAGTTTTCACTTTGTATTATTAGTGGGAGAATCGTCTTTCTCTTTCTCAGACTCACCTTAGTGCTCGGCTGAGTTTGTCGTAGTTCATCTGCGGTTTGCACTTTCTGGCCCCCCACAGGCGGGCCACCTCGTCCGGGTCCTTGATGACAAACTCTCCGTAGTCTCCCTGCCACGCGATGACGTCGTGGTACTCCTCTTTCCTCAGCAGCTCCAGGATGAAGTGCCACAGCTGGATCTGCCTGGAGCCCGGGCTCGACTCCGGCTTGTAGGCCCACTCCGGGAAGGCAAACCCTGCAGGGGAAAGAGAGAAAAGGAAGTTTAGGAGCGGAAAGACTTTAGGTTCGAGTTATGGGAGAACTGCATGTGATTAAAGATTTAGTACAGAATTCTTCCTATTTCAGGGTCACGGGGCTGAATCTCATCTTTGCCGAGCTTGGGGCAGTTCAGGGTGGTGACCATGGACAGGTCAGCTGTCAAGGTTCAACTCGACTCTCAGTATAATGTTTGTGTTTACAGCTGCTCACAACGTTGATTACACAAATCTCCACATCATCATGGTGAGAAAAAAAATGGAGCAACAAACTTCGAGGGAAGCGTCTCAGAAAGGATAAAAGACACGAGATGAATGTGGGCCAAAGGAAGAAAAAAAAGGACAAAACATGCAATCCTTAAAATATTTCTGTTTGAACGCCGCTGATGAGCTTTGAGGTGGAATCAGTTCCCACAGACCGCAGTCAAATCAAAATGTCCCCGCTATCAACATGAAAGCTGGAAAATCAGCCCTGTTTTAGCAGATTAACAGGCCTTGAAATGTGTGCAGACAAAATAAAAAGCTATGGTTTTATAACTGCTATCAGAGCGCACACACCATTATCCCAAAGTTAAAAGTATAGGCTTTGTGTTGTAAAGCGGTGGGTGGCAGTAAAAGACTCAACACCACTGCAGCAGAAGGCCGGGCTGAACAGCAACGGCATAGTGACATACACACACACACACACACACACACACACACGAGAACACCTTATTAGGACCAGATGTGTCTTGGCATTCGGGCTGAGAAAGCTGAGGGTGGGAAACATATGGGCACAATATAACAATGCTAAAGTTTTTAGTCTGTGTGTGTTTATGTTGCTGTAAAGACACACACTATCCTAAACACCAAGGTAACCATCAGTTTCCCACAGTCTGTCACATCTATACAGCACTGAGAGCCAACTGTTACCGGCGATATGCTCAAGGCTGCAGAGACATCGGTGTGATGTGGACCAGCTTGATCGTACAGCGCGGCACAATCACGCTCAGATTAAGTGAAAGCGCCACAGTGAATGAGATCATTATCTAAACACACCATCTGAATGTGTGCAACCAACAAAGCGGATGACCGCACCACTAAATATTCATTGTTTTATCTTTTATTGCCCTGTCAACATTTGATAGGAGAGTGCTCTGGGGCAGCTTTGCAAAAACACACTAGCATGAAAAGAATGGCTGCAGAAAAAAAAGAAAGGAAAAAAAAGAGCACAAAACCAGATGAAAAACAGATAAGACAACAAAACAAAAGAGCTGTAAAAGTAGTAAAAGAAAAAAGGGCACACCTGGTGACTAAACTCCAGTTACGATGCCCAGATGATGAATAAGTCAATTACGACTTTTTCCATTTAATAAACTCACGTTCTCTTTGTTGGGACTGCTGGCTGACTGAGAACGGACCAGATTTTATTATGTTGGGAAACAGCAAAGTAAACAAAACCTCGGCCAGCTGCAACTTCTTCCAACTTCTCCTAACCGGGAACAAGTTAGAATTCTTCTGATCTGGATATAACCATTTGTCCTTAACAGACACGTCAGAGGTTAAAAACTATTGATATATTTACAGACAAATACCACTGATCCGCAGGACTTGGGGTTTATTTGCCATAAGAGTGTATTTCGGTAGTTTTTGCTCTTTGAGTTGAGTTCACTGCGAGTCCTTCACAATGAAACCAGTTAATCGCTGCAACAACTGATGAAACAAAAAGTGTAAAAAGTGTTTTGTGATGCTGAGTGGATGACAACAGCTCCTTCACACACGTGTGCTGCATCTGACAAAGAAAAGCTCAACCGCCTCCACTGCATTCACAAACGCCATTAAATCCAATCCGGAGCGCGATGCGGCGCTTATTTATGAGCTGCTTTGAAATTAGCACATGTTCTCTCTTAACCAGATACACATTTTATTAGCAGGTGCAAATGAAGTCAAAGTGAGTCATGGAAAAACTCAACAAGTAGGACACGGTGAAACCAAAGTGCAGCGTGAGGCGCGTGAAGTGCAGCCGCGTCTCGGCAGATGATATCAATGCACGGTTGAGGAAGTAGCGGTGCAGGGTCCATAGTAGTGGATGTTGCTGCAAGCGTACGGCCTGAGAGAGTAAAAGTGGAAACGTCTCACCACAACAAACGTCGCTCTGTCAACTCGAACCTGTCACAACACTACGAGCACGGAGAGAGAAAGCCACAGGAAAAGCCAGCGCCTCATTTGCCACATTACAAGAAAAGGTCAACAACAAAAAAAAAGTTCTGGAAATGAGTTTCTTTAGTGAGCGACGAACGGCTCGTATCACGGACAGGTATTGCGTGGCATTCTGCCTCAAACGCCACGTCTGGCTCAATAACTGAAACACACACCAGTTGAGGAACTGCGACCTGCTTTCACCGCTCTGGCTATTTTGTCCAAGTCAAACTCAATGTTCTGATCCAATCATCCACTTTGTCCAATAAAACAAAGGAGTTTACTGAAGTATTATCTGTATCAAAAGGCTCAATTCATACGTTGAAAAGGAAAAGTCAAAGGGAAATTGGGGAGAAATAAGTGTGATGAGCATTCAGATAATGTTTATGTGAAACTCTGGGGACTTATTGATCACTAGTTCTGACAATGAGAAAAATGTTTCATTTCACTTAATCAAACTCATTTGTACTTTTTAAGACGTTTTCTCAGCATTGAAATTATGATTTGTACTTCCACATGGACCGGCACAAAGTGAAATTTTACAGCAGTTAGCCAACTTATGTATGGTGGGAAACTAGAAATTAAATAAACGACTTCATTTTCTGGACAAGTCTCACTTGATTAAAAAAAACCCACTATAAAGTAGAAAAAAACTTAATGGTTCAAACTGGATGAAGAAGTTATTTATTTTCTAACATTTATATCACAAGAATACATAAAATAAAATATTTCATGTTGTTTTCATTTTCTTGACAAATACACTACAGTACTCTCAAACTTTTCACTGCCTTGCTTGAAAACAAAAACTTCTTTGGAAAATGTTTCAAACTTTACAATGTTTTTTTCCGAACTACTGCTCGAACACTGACTGCTCTTCAGCACAGACTAGTGGCCGGCGGCTGCATGACAACGAGCCTTGTACATTAATAAAACACTGATTTGTTTAATCGTCATATTTTGAGTGCTGGCTAACAAAGTGGGGGAGTTTGTATATTACAAAAAAAAAAAAAAGTCTAAACGTCTTTAGATGTAATTGTGCATCTCAACCAGCTTGTTTATCTTCTTCTTTTTTTTTTTAATGTGCCAATATAGATTTCTCATAAATTCAATTTCCAAAAAGAAGGAAGTGTCCAATGTGTGACTTCAATTCTCCAAATCTGGAATTGTGGTAGCTGTTTGACATTAACGAGCTAGACACACACAGACGCACACATAAATCAGACAAAAGATTTAAGCAAAAGGGAAAAAAAATACTGTTTAAAAAAAAAACGAAAAAAAAAAAAAACAGAGCCGCTCCTGATGACTAATAAACCACATGCTGCTCACTGATCTCCTATGGTGCTGGGAAAGGGAGCCAAAAGACGGGCGAGCTGGCTGTGATAGTTACTAATAGCCATTTTAAGTCAGACTACTAATGGGGTACGACCGGCATATGATTCATACGGCAGACAATAAAGCTCCTGTCACTGGGGACAGGTTAGGCGTTGTGACACAGACGCAGCCCACTGCTGCATAATGGGGTACACTGATAGAAAAATACACATGTGGTACACACGCTGACGCACGCAGCACACAGCAGGAGTGAATTAAATCAAAGTGGGCGAGCTAATAACACACACACACACACGCACATACACACACACACATGCACACGCATGCACGCACACACACAGTTCGTGGGGAGAGGTAAGTGGGTTCTTGCGTGGGTGCACAGAGCACACAGACAAAGAACACAGGAATAGCAACCATGACCACTGCATGTGTGTGTGTGTGTGTGTGTGTGTGTGTTACAGATGTCCCTGCTGACTCATAGCTCGCTCGTTTGTCGTTCAGCTTTCACAGATTCCGCCTTTCTCCCCCTCAACACCGCTACCGTCTCTTTCTTCCTTTATTTTCTCTCATTCTGTCCCTCCCTCACTCAGACGCAGTCTCCTAGCAACAAAAGCTTTTAGTGCTAAAAATAAATGGCCGAGTCACGACAAACAAGACAAAATATGATTCAATTACAGAAACTTGCCAAAAGAGTTTGGAGTTTGGGCCGGTGTCCAGAGAGGCTGGGTATGAGGGTGTGATCCGTCTCTGCAGCGCCGGCCGCTCTGTCACGCTGGATTTACAACAGGAAGGACACGCTGCTCCGCTCTGACAGCAGACGCACGTTTCACCTTCACATACATCAACTTGTGCTTAAAGTACAGCAGGCCTGTCGCTGCCGACTTGTTTATCCATTAATATTCAAAGTGTGGCCTTGAAGAGATTCAGAGGTGACGTGAGGGAGGAGCAGACGGCACAGCTGATGGTGCGGCGCTCAGACAGATGCAGCTCCAACTGGACCTCCGTTGTGCATCTGTTACAGCTGCTGGTTTGTGTCATGTGAGGGAAAACAGAAGGCTGAGACGGTGGGAGGACGGCAGCAACAGCACAAAGGAAACAAATGTCACGATAGGAAACCAACAGTAGTTTGGCCTCTGCAGCTTTGACACAAGGAAGGATCATCAAACCCACTCTTTCTAAATTCAATGGCATGTTTACACCATTTCATATGTTAGACGCAGCTTCTCTTGTTTTGTTCCACCTACTTCAATGTAGATTAGTCAGATATGACTTAATGTACAGAACAGATAATCAGTCCAGCCACAATAGTTTGGGCATATGCCAGGTTAAGTTGAAGAAACAGCTGACTCATTTTTTAGCTCTTAGACTCATAAAAGTTTTCATATTTCAGGTTAATGAACTTGACATTGGATGAAATAATCACATAATGAATTAGTGCTACAACTTGTGAGAATATTTTACGTGAGTCCCTTATTTGTTGTTTATACTTTATTTTTACAATATTGCAAAGTTACGGAGCAAAAATAATGAACGTATGACAAAAAGTAAAGAGTAATTATAGTGAAGAAACACTTGAGAAGCAGAAGAACTATAGTTAAGTGAAGGATATGCAAATATTTCAGTCCTCGTACTCTTTTTACTGGCGGTGTAAGTGCTTTTACTCACACTTGAGCTGTGTAGAAAGTTTTACTGAAGTGTAAATGGATTGTAAATGAGCAATCTTCCAGGCATCCTTTTACAAAATGTGCTTGGAAACCTTTACAAACTTGACGCCAAACTGGCAAAGCTTCCAGAAATCACCGCACAGGTCCCTGAAATGTCTCCTTCTGGGCAGCGACCCCACAGATCGACGTGCAGTTACATTATAGCGTTACCTTTACAGCTACTCCGAATCAGTCGAAAGCACAAGTTTGGTGGATGCACAGCTGCAACTTGGTGACAAGTGAACTCGACAGCGTCCAAAGTTTTTGTAATGTCTGGCGAACTCTGGTCCAGACAGGAAGAATTTGTGATTGTCAGCCGGAGGTGAAACACAACATTTCAGGGCTCACTGGAGTCTATATATAGCCAAGTACAGGGCAGAGCGACTCATTTACTATTAGCCTGCAGTCCCAAGCCACCTGCGTTCTCCTTTCCAAGAGCAACACGCCGTCTGTGGACCAGCAATCAGTGGGGGAGCGGGTTTAACACGCAGGTCTGCTTTTCTTTGGGACGCTGACGTAAACCGCTGCTGGAGTAGTGCTCATAATACCCGATAGCCATCATTGGGGTATTGTCCAAAAAGCCCATAGCTGCTGAGAGCAAACACAAACGGTCCCCTCCGCTATGCCTCTCTCTCTCCCCGACAACTTTCTTTAACATGTTGTTCCATCTATCCATCTAGCCCCCCGTTTATTTTTCCCTCCCTTCCTCCTATTCTTCGCTGCATCTAAATTTAGCCGCTGGAAAGGTCGGCCTGTGTCTGTCTGCAGGGTAATGATTCAGGGGCACGCAGAGCGAGGCGCACTACAGTTTAAATGACCGGGGGAGGCCGGCCGACTGCTGAAATCTGGACGGGGTTTATCAGAAGTGGGATCAGGACAGCACAGAAAGGCAGGAAATAAATGGGAGAAAGCAGGAAACGGGGAATCTCTGCTGGGCGTAAACGGCACTGGCATGTGCTGAGTCATCATTCAGAGGAAAACAAACAAACAAATCTTCCCCCGTCCCCCAAAAAAAAAATAAAAAAGGGTTCAAACCAAACCAAAATACATTATGGTCTCTGGAGGTAAGCTCCTGCTGTCTTAAATATACTGAGATGATTAATGACACACTAAATTGTCTGGGTTTCCATCTCTGCCTTAGGAAGTTAACTACCCCTCTGCAACACAACAGACAATCCACTGCCTCTTTAATGAGGAGTCCTGAGCCTGAAACTACCGTTTAAACACTCTCTGCTCCTCACTGAGCTGATCTCATAATTACCCTGAAAGTATGAAGTTTGAATTCTTGGAGCCAGGGGCTTAAAGCCGGGGAGGAGCAGGAGAAAGAAACCGCGCGGGCAGGAAATCAGGTGGAAAACGTAAAGAGGTGAGAGAAGAAGAAACACAAGCGAGTGGAGATCAAAGAGAGCAGAGGATGACCATCCACAGGTGCACGGCGTGAACCTTCACCTCGGTGCTCACATGATCCGTTCATTATATCAGACTTACAGAGAGACAAACAGACAGACTGAGGGGGGAGGAAGGAAGGGTTCAGGAGAAAAGGGGCCTAAAAGCTGTGAGAAGCACAGAATACTTAATGTAATCTCTTTAGTGGGGTAGAGAGAGGAGGAATATATCTGTTTACTGAGTCTTACTGAGGTAAGTTCCCGAGAGCTGTGACGCGCCTTGAAAAGTTACAGAAACGGAAAAGTACAAGTCAAAGAAACAGAGGAAAAGCATGTATAAACTAGAGATATAACCAAGTTAGAGTAATAGAAATTCAGAAATGTGTCTGATCTTGGTTAGTTTTACGCTGAAACAATGGCAGAAATATTTGCGGTGTGGTGTTGCTCCTTTGATTTATGTTGGAGAATGTAAAGCACAGTCGCTTGTGGCTTTACTGATGATCACAGCGTGAAATGAGAATCTGCACGTTTCACTAAGATGAAGGCAAAGAAAATGCCTGATGTAACACAGGAAATAAAAGATCAGAAAGCGTGTGTTCAAGTATAATGGAGAAGCTGAGTTGTAAATGTTGAAAAAGCACTTGCACATACATCTGAAAAAAATTAGATGAAGATAAAATATTTTCATTTACCAGCACAGTACCCACACATCTGATTCCTGGAATCCTACTAAAGGCTGCAGTCTCAAAATAACAGTTTTCTACAAGCCCAGCTGAAAAGAGAAAATTTGTTCAGATAATGAGGACTTGCAGTGGGTCTGCTGGCAGATTTGGTAACACCACTGGAGCTTTAAGTAGCCACCAGAGTGGTGGCGCTGCTTAACTTAAATCAACCCACAGGTTCTCCTGTGGTCACTTTCTGTCCCTGCGCTCGGGGCCAAATAGCCGTGCTGTGAATGATGCTTCCCGTAGACTGCGAGCGATCCAAACCAAACACAGACTCGCCGTTGGGATGAACCAGACAGCTGCGCTACTCGACTCTGCACAATGCAGCAGCTCCGCAGAGGAAGAAAGTTTGGTGTTTGACCGTTTGACACAGCGGCACAAAAATGTGACGCAGACGTCGTGGCCCCCGTGGCCCCCCGGTCTCCATGACCCAATTTCAAAATGAGTACATTCGAACAGAGTATAATTTCAAATGATTCATAATAACTTTATTAACTAGGTTATACATACTGGTAGTGGATGCGCTTGGTCGCAATTTGGTCGTCTGTAACATCAAATGACAAAGTTGCAATTCCTTAGTATAAACCATTTAATGATAACAAAGACACATAAACTGCTCCAATATGAGATTTGATGGTCCAGAGAGAAACATGTTGCGTCCTGGAGCAGTTGGAGGCAGCCCGGAGGCGGCCGAGGCTGTGATTGAAATGGCCCCGGGATGGTTTGTGTGTGTGTGCATTCAAGACTCTGTCATAACACTTGGATATGAAGGGAAAGCATCTATTGCATTAAACAGGCTTTTCAGGGTTATACATCTAACTTCAAGACATTAAAATGACGTTATTGTGGTGACTTGTCAGTATCTTCTGCGTCTTTCAATCTCCCTCAGATATCTACTTAAGCGCAGATGGGAAGACCAAAAGGCAGAGCAGATTAAGGAGCATGAGAGCAGACGATCTTCAGAGGAAGAGATTGTTACTGGAGTGTTAATGAGGAACAAAATCCTAAACAATCACATCAGTGATGATCTCAGAGCTCAAACTTCTGTCTCCTAATCTGCAGCGTCTCAGACAAGGTTGGACACTTATCAGTTTCAGACCTACTTTCCCAGCGGGAGGAACGACACATACAAGCATGCACACGTGCTCTCGAACTCGTCTGAGCTTGTTTCCCTTCCAGAAAATGATAACCCTGTAAACCATTCAGCTGAGCCCCTGGCTACCTGCCTGTCTCACTCAGCACGTCTGTCTTACTACCTTGACTTATCAGTCAGTTTGACGAGTTCCACAAGAAATTCAGTCAGATCAAGTAAATATATTAAAAACAATCCGCTCAATTTCCATGTTGAGTTCTACATTTTTGTCATTGTGTTCTGATAATTCAGTGCAGGACAGGGGGAGGAAGATGTTCCCTGGTTGAGGTTCAACTATTGGCGACTCATCAATGTGGCTTCCTGCATGAGGTTCCGAACTCCCAAATGCTGAAGGACATCTGGCGTAAAACACGTGATCACAGAATACACAATCAGTGTAAGCAAGTTCATCGTTATACATGATAAGGATTGAGTCATTCAAAGCGTTTTTTGCATGAGGGTTTTCAAAGTAAGTGTCTTGTACTTGCACCACTTTGAGTCAGGGAAAAACCCAGAAGATCCACTGATAAACTTCACTGACTACTAAACTGTCCCACAGA
>OMNM01038193.1:0-12971 GCA_900302745.1 Parablennius parvicornis | reverse complement strand
GAAAAGAGGCAACTGGCCCTCGCCTAAAAACCGGAAGTGATGGGATAGAAAACATTTCAGATGAACCCCACCGACATCACATCCCAGCCCCATTCAGTCATTAAATCATGGCTTGTCTGTTGGCACCCTGAAGCCCATTAATGCTTTGTACAGTATACAGAGATGGTTTTCACATTCACCGCCCCCGCCCTCTTTTATCCTCTCATCCTCATATCTACCGTCCGTTATTGTGTATTTCTCCATTTCGTCTGGCTCTCCTTTTAGTTCTATCTTCCCCCTCCTCCACTCTTCCCCCAGCCATCCCTTATTTTCATTAATCCCTGAAACTCCCCTGTGTTGGAGATAAAAAGCATGTGGTTTTGCAGTGGAGGTGCACGTCGTCACGGTAGAAGACATTCACACAGAGCTTTCTACACATACTTGCATATACAAGCACAAATATGACACCGTCAGAAACGCGTGCAAACAAAAAAAAAGTGGGTTTAAATTGGCAGAAATGTTTGGACCGGGCTAACTTTTATATGTATGTACCTGTGTATATTTCTACCACACCGTTGGCCTTGGGTGGTATTCAGCAGTGCAGTCCTGCATTACTTCCCTCACGCAGGGATAAAGTGCAGCTTCATCTTTTAACAAGAACAATGTACTATCAAATGTTTTGTTTGTCTTGTTGGTTTTTTTCTGTTTCGTTTGGCCTTGTGTCAGTTGTGTTTCAGCCTCTGAGAAATATTAGGGGTGTGTGTGTGTGTTTTCTCCTACCAAGCAGGTCATTAAAATAATCTTTTTACTCACTTTCCCAATTCCTTTTCTCGCTGGCTTTTTGGTCTCTGACAGTTTGTCTGAATACTGTGATTAGACCCAGTGAAGTACTACTGCTCAGCACTCATTCACATCGATTAGTCTTTCATATCCATGTTTCTGCTTCTCGCTCTCATTCGCCGTGTGGATTTTTGCCCCCGGCTTTTTGACCTGCTCTGATTCTTCATTAAATATTCACTGCTCCCCTATAAAGGCATCTCCTGGCCTCTCCGTAGCATCCTCCCTACCTGCACATCTGCAGATATGGAAGCATCACTAGTTTTGTGCTCCCCGCTTGAGTTACCCGATAAAGACTGCCTCCATAGCTTTGTGGATTGATTTTTTTTTTTTTTTTAACCATTATTTTCTCGGTGGCTTCCACTTTTTATGGAGACACTTTTTTTTCTTGGTTTCTTCCCTTGAGATGAAATGCCAGTAAATGCTGGCAGGGGTGTAATGAGCTCCATGAAAATGTAGTTCATGGTAGGCTAAAGAAGTTTCATCAAATGTTTTAGGCATAATTGTTTTAATAAGCACTCCCTGTAGTATAACAAACACCCACGCTTGCTGGTTTTTCTTTTTCCTCTTCCTTGTGTTGGTTTTTGTTGTTGTTGGGGTGTGAGTTACATGTGATGCAACAGGACAGGTACTCTGTCTGGGCCCAGAGTACCACCTAATCCCCCCACCACCGCCTCCACCTCTCTGTGCTCCTGTGGAGACTCCTCACACCACGAAGGACTCCTTGTCTGAGGAAGTATTTTTTTCAGAGCATGTGTACTCGGGACGACTGTTTAAGCCCAGAAACAAATCAAAATCCAGGACTTTGCTGCAGTTCAACCACGTGGTTTTTCCAAGATTTTACTTGCGACAAATAAATGCCGACCTGGAATGAGGAAATACTGGATTGATGTAGGATTTACTTGTGCGAGCATAGTTTGTGTTACACATAAAGAGACATTCAAACGACTGAAGACAACATCCAATTCTGTCATCTGCATTTATTCTGTCACTGCTGTAAGTTGGGGTTTGTTTGTTTACTGACAACAGTTTGAAAATCGTCTCTGGGATGTTGTGAGTAGGGCATTTGAAGATGTGTATGCGTGCGTGTATGTGTGTGGTTTTTTTTTTTTTGTTTTTTTTTTCTCCTTTCTGGTGTCTGTGTAATATCGGGGAATGGGTGGGGACCAGAGGGTTAACATGGATGGCAAGCTATGTCTGCCTTGTTTGCCCACATGTTATTTAACCAATATTAAGACAATTCTACTGCTTCTTAAATACATCCACATATATACATTCAGCTGTGTGTATGTTCATCATCCAAATCAAGAACCTGCAGTGGAGAGCTCCACCACTTGTTTTGTATAATTTATGCGTACATTCTTCAGCAGGCAAGTGAAGATGGGACATATTTAATTTTTCACTATGACTTCTCTAAGCATGAACACGCCAATGGGTGCAGCTTGCCTTGCCTGTTACTGGTTTATAAATTGATAGCTGTACACTTAACACTGGCTCAAAGAGTCCCTCATCCCTCCTTAACTCTTAACGTTGATGTGCGCATTATTGTATGTACCCATGTTGAAAAGAAAACAAAAGTAGTGTACTCCAGTTTAAAAAGAAAAAAATTACTCAGAGATTGTATTATGTTTCCAGCATTACAGAGGTACCAGGAGTGGTTCAAACTGTTTTTAGCATTTATGGTTTTATTAATGGAACCGTAATATACACACATGTATGTATATTGGTATGTATCTGAGTTTTGTCTACCCCAACTTACATTCCCACAAACAAATGTTGCCATTTTTAGTTCAAGGGAGCAATGTACAAGCAGAGAAGTGTCTTATTATAATAAAGTTATACAGAGAAGGCAAAGTTAAATAAACTACTTTTGATTTAATTGAACAAATGTGTTGCACGTTGTCTTTTTGAGTCTTGGTGAAATGGATCTCTGAACTGCTTTTTATTTTATTGTGGGAGGAGGTAAAAGCTACTTCAGACAAACAGTGAGGTACAAGACAAGTTATTATATAAATGTTACAGCAAATCAAGTCTGCTTCCAAACTGGGAACTTCCAACTAGGAGAGTGGGGATTTTTTCCTATTCAGAAGTGAGAGATTTCCATCAGATAACATTTCAGGTTCCCAACAACAAGCAGAACAAAGTAAAATACTGTCCAGTTGAGGTGTTAGTCTTTTTTAATGAATTTTCATGTAAATTGAAGTGCTGTGTGGTTTTAAGGCATATTTCTCTCAGCTTCAAACCCCCGTATCGGGTTTCTTCATCAGTTCTCTGTTTCATTGATATCAAACAGGCAGGTTTCTCTTTTACTTGGCACTCAATAAGAAACTTGGAACATTTCACATTTGAAGTGCTTCTGTAGTGCTCGTCAGTGTAAATAATTACCAAGGAGTCAATTGAAGAAAAACCAGGGACCAACGACAATTTGTTGACATTCACAAAGGGAGAACATGCAAACACCACAGAAAGCTCTCCAAACCCAGACTCAAACTGTTTCATTGTGAGAGGAGTGTAAACCAATACAATAATATGAGGCATTAAACACAAACAAAAGAGAAAAATCTGTTTGGTATTTCATGTTTCTCTGCTCCATTTAACTTTAGATTGAATAGAAACTTGCACTTGTTTGTGTTAACTCTAGTTTAATTTCTTTATACTAACACGCGCAAAAAGGAAAAAGATTGAAACTCGTTGCTGAAAGATGCAAAAAGCTGAGAGTGTGTGAAGTCTCACATCTCGGGGGTTAAAACAGGATGCAGTACCGAGAGTGACCAGCAATAGGCGGTACAGTGCAGTGCTGGCAGAAACCAGGGGAAGATGGACGATAGTCACCAGAAGGGGCAGTAGCGTGCAAGGTGCACAGAAACTGGAAGAAGAAGAAGAAGAAGGTAACCTACGGGGTGAACTGGGAGCTGGTGTCCATCTTATTTACAAACTGCTAAATTATTTTTCTGATCTACCGGAGATTTCCAGGAGGTTAAAAGCTGAAATCACAGTAAGTCGATGCAGCGCATCACGGTGAATGTCCACAGCGGTTTGCGGAGCAGGGAGCTGGGCAGAGAGCTGATCTTTGTAATGCGGCCTGTTTTCTGATGATGCGCCATATCGAGTTTCCGCTGTTAGCTAAAAGCGGCTACATCACCCGGTGTTTACTAAAACTACTTTACACGATTAACACATGACTTATTATTAGTGATTTATCCTTAATAAGGTGTGTTATTGATTTGTTCACACCGGAAAAAATGTTCCTCAAAGACGAGTATTTGTGTTTTAACATCCCGAACACGACACAGGCTAGTTAGCTTCGCTTCATCGAGCGACGCCTGTTATAGTATACACAGCTAACTTATTCTCAATTAATATTTAATCTTCACGATGGACACATTTGGAAAAAAATACATATTTCTTCGAACGCCAGTTGAAGTAACGAAATGGGAAGATTGCAGTTTATTCTGTGGTGTGTTGGGGTACGTCTGCAGGAGAAAACAGCTCACAGAGGCAGGAACACATAAAACATCCCATCTGATAAAAGTATTTTCAAGTTCATGTAGAGAGACGGAGCTCCTGTGATATGTTCTGAATCGATTATAGTATTATCCTCTTTAGTTGAATGTTTTCCCCACTTAAATCTTTATTAGAAATCAAAGTGTCATATACACATATAAAGACAAACATAAGGAACCAATGTCATTATAGCCTTACATCGCTCATTGTTTAAGATCCACTGTTTTTCATATCCGACTATCTGTCTTAATTCTTCACTTACCACTCCGAAAACCAAAATTACTTTCAGACGTTTCCCCCAAAATATGAGAATGATCCACATCACAATGTCCACAGTTTCACCAGTGTACTTGTACTTTAGGGTTGCTTTTAATTTTTGGCTTAATAAAGTCAACCAGATTCTTCCACGGGAATTCCCTCCACATTCATGAGTTGGTGGTGGAAGGGTGTATTTCCCACATGTTGGACCAAACTTCATCTGTAATGCTTACTTCAAGCTTGTTTTTCCTTTTTTGCTTCAATATATTCAGTTTTACATTTGTCGTAGGAATTCAGTCCTTTATAGTCAGTTGCATGTTTTGAGGCGACTTGAATGCAACACATTGATTTGGTGGGTTGGTCCTTTCTCAGGTCTTCAGAGATGAGCAGTTCAGAGGAAGTGTCATGGATCTCCTGGTTCTGTGGACTGAGAGGAAATGAGTTTTTCTGTGAGGTGAGTCACACTGAAAAAGACTTATTCCTGATCAACAAACTAAATATATTCAGGAAGAGTACCTGAAGTATATGCTTCAATTACTTGTGTTGAGAACACCCAACCTTTTAAACCACCTTTTGATGGCATATCCTTCTTTTTGTCGCTGAACATTGATTATTATCATAAGTGGTTCTTGTTTTAAGCATCCCTGTGATGACCTTAATATTGTCTATTGAAACAGTGGTGTTACAATGTAAAGTGGTCAAGCCACTGCAGTACATTCCCTAATGGGAAAAGCACTCCGAGAGCGCAGACCTCCGCCAAGTGGCGTTTTCAATGTTAAAATTTCCCAAATTCAAAGTTCCGCCATATTGTAAATCTGGATCGGATATAGACGAAATCTGCCACAATTCAGGGCAACGATCCTCTAAATATACACGTCAAATTTCAAGAGAATGGAAAGAAAATTGTATGAGTTATGTTGTGATATTTGAAACTCCTAAATGGGGTTTCCAATGTTAAATTCCAGAATTTTTCCTGACCTTATCCTAGATCTGATCCAGATGAAATGTTTAACCCTGCTAGACATGATCATCCTACAGATCACATATGTTTTACAAGTCAATCAGATATGATCTCCAAGAGATAGGATTTTTTTTTAAAAACGGCTCAATTATAAGTAAAGGGGGAAAACAGGATCTTTGATATTTTTTTGTATCCAGATGGTTTTCTGGATCACTCTCAAAATGTATTTATTAAGTTGGGTCAAGACACATCTTGTGAATTCTTTTAGGAAGATCCCGTCAGGAGTTTTTGCGTAATCCTGCTAACAGACAGACAGACAAACCCTGGCAAATCCATAACCTCCTTGGCGGAGGTAATTAACCACCATTACCACCTGTGTTACATCTGTTTTCTTTAATTAATGTAACCAACAGGTCAAACTGTCCTGTCGTACATATTTGTGAGATAATTAAATTCTTTGGCTTGATTTCATGTGGGAGGTAAGACAAAGCTACATACAGAAGATTGAAGTGGAGATGTGAATATTGTTTTTGAGCAGAAGGTCAAGAATGTGAGAAATAAGTGAGATATAGTCTTGTCAACTCGAAACAATTCACAATACAACTCATGAGACGAATAAAATGTGTGTATGCAAACACACACCAAAATGTTTCTCATAACTGCCTGAAAGAAGCTAAAGATTTTCAAAGTGTTTTTTGTTGTATCTTATGTTGTACTTACTTTAACGTGCAGGTATTTGCTGAAGCTGACCCCCGAAGCTGATGTGACATTTCTGTTTTAAAACGTTCCTGGAAGAGATCCTTTCCTTTTTCCTGTTTGAGACTGCAGCCTTGACTCCTGTCCGACTTCTCTGGTTACAGGTGGATGAAGACTACATCCAGGATAAGTTCAACCTGACTGGGCTCAATGAGCAGGTTCCTCACTACCGCCAGGCCCTCGACATGATCCTGGACCTTGAGCCAGGTCTGTATGTTTCACTCATGTGTCCACTTGCCAGGTTTTAATCAGGTTGTGGTTAAAAACAGTTATGTAACATTGAATGTTCTGCTAATAACATGTCAGATTGAATAGGTTTGAGGTTTTAAGTCTATTTAATAAATAGAAACTGTCGCAGTTTTTAATATCAGCTCTTGTTTTTGAGGGGCAATCCACACAAAGACGGATTTACGTGCTCTGGTCGCTCTTCAGAAGTTACTGACGCAAGCCGGAGGAGGAGCAGGGCCATAGACCAAATAACTTGGAGTTATGCAGAAGACTGAACATGAATCTACTTCTAAGTTTCTGTGTGCTTCGTGTCCTCTTCTGCATTTTTCGTTTAATTGATGAGTCACAGCACCCCTAAAGGCCTGGAATATGTACCACATGCCCTGAAGCCTCATGTTCATGTGGACGGAATTTCTTTTTTGAAAGCCAAGGAGAAAAACGATTGTTTTTCCTCGTGTGGATGTACCCTTAGTCATGAAGTGACATGCAGGTTATTTTCTACTAACGATTTCAAAACAACACCTCATCAGTGCAAGTCTGTTAGATTTCCACAGGTCTGAAAAGTAACTGGAAATCCTCACATGATTACAAAGTTCCCAGGAAAGTTTCATGCTGTTTGACGGTCTTTGATGTCACGTCTTCAGAAATTCATTTTTATTCTTCTTTTGAAAACAAATTATCTGCCATTGTGGAACCTGCAGTACTTTTTGAATCTCTGATCTCTTCAGTCGCAGCATTTCTTTGAACTGTCAAAAAAAAGATGAAACTGGTAGAAACCTTTTTTCTCTCACGTGGTCATTTAGATGAAGAGCTGGAGGATAATCCCAACCAGAGTGACCTGATCGAGCAGGCAGCCGAGATGCTTTACGGCCTCATCCACGCACGCTACATCCTCACTAACCGAGGCATCGCACAGATGGTCAGTGTCACAATTCAGCTTTGTGGTGGTAATAGAAAGCCTTCTCTCCTATGTGAATCAGCATTTATAGTCCCGTTAGTTTTCATCTTCTTCAGCCCATGTTGTGCTTTACTCCGAACAGCTCGGATGTTTCCTTGTAAAATAGTCAGTCTTTTCCTCTCATAGATCTCCGGCCTTTCTGGCAGCTGGTAGCTTCTGACTGCTCCTCTCATAACCCATCATCCCTGCAGGCATCCAAAGCTTTTAAGATGCAGAATTTCAAGGCCTCTGAATGTCTTTTTAACAACTTCCAGCTCCTGAAACTTCTTGATGATCGCCAAGTCGCTGTTTATTGTGTGCACCTCACACTTGATGTTTTATTGAAGGAAGTTTTAAAGTTCAGTTATTCCTGCAGTAGTTTGTTATATTATTCAGTGAGTTGGAAATCAATGCATACATGTCATTGTCTTTTTTTATCTGAAATATTTTACCTGATTAGATGATAGAATTTTCACATTTAAAACCTTTTAAATATGACTATTTTAGACAACTGATTGTTTTTGTCATCTCAATCTTATTTTTATATTTTTTCAGTTGGAGAAGTATCAGCAGGGAGATTTTGGCTATTGTCCCCGAGTCTATTGTGAGAATCAGCCCATGCTTCCTATTGGTGAGTTGGACAGTGTGGTTAGAATGTACATTAAAACAAGCAAAAACAATTTGTCTATGCTTGTGTTGTCACTTCTATCATTGGACTGGTAAACAACACAAAATTCTCCTAAGCCACATGTGTGACACTGCTTATGTCAAATCTCCATCAGTGCAGAGAAATGTTCAGTTTGCACAAAGTTCCTTGGATGTTTTATTTGCATTTATGTAAAGTATTATTTTGAAGGTGAAACACTGTAGCTTTATATTGAGAACAGAAAGTTCTAATAAACATCTGCCCTCTCCGCTGCAGACCCTGTCATCTATGTAAATGTTAAAATCAACATTTACATAGATGACATCAGTACGTCAACATACTGACAGTGCTTGTACTGTCTCATACTGTATTATTGTAAAGGTCATGTGTTCCTGCTCCTCTACAGGCCTGTCAGACATCCCAGGAGAGGCCATGGTGAAGCTGTACTGCCCTAAATGTATGGATGTCTACACACCCAAGTCCTCCAGGCACCACCATACAGATGGAGCCTACTTTGGCACTGGTTTCCCTCACATGCTCTTCATGGTTCACCCGGAGTACCGGCCCAAGAGGCCCGCCAACCAGTTTGTCCCCAGGTCCGTGTGGAAGCGCTGGAGTCACTGCATACAGTTGAATTTCTGCCAACAAAAAAGTCAATTTCTTTCCTACTTCAGCCTAATCTCATTTTCCTAGTGTCATGTCTGAATTACATTTATTTGAGCCACTTTTTAAAACCCTATTATGACTAAGGAGCCCGCTGAGAAGTTTGTGTTACAAGTGTGAATCTGCTCTAATTGCAGTGCTGAAATCCTCTGCTTTATATTACACCAAGATCTATTTGTCTGCCTTCTGGTAGTTTTTAGATGTTTCAGAAGAATTCTTCTCACTGTGTCTGTGCTGAATGGACATAAAGCTCCTCTCTGGAGATTCTTTGAATGTTTTTCTGTCCGTTATTGAGGCCTGTGCAGTCGCCAGGTCGTCGTTGAGTTTTATAATATCGTGGGCGACAGCTGCCATCCAAGGTGCCTGGCACTTTCCAGGTTTACTGTTTAGATCTAGGAGATACAATTTGACCTGAAGTATTTGTTCAACATAATTAAAAGTCACAAGTAAGGAAACACATTTTGAGAGTTCCAGTCATAAGAACACTAAACCATTAACTAACCAGGCTGTTTCTCTTCTCCCATCTTTTCTGTTTGTTTCTGTCCTTTCTCCATCACAACACACTCTACACTTCACACACTCTGATCTCAGCCGCTCGGTTCTATATAACCATCTGATGTCAGTGGCAATACAAGTCCATTTGATTGTGCACCTGCGTTAACGTGCAGTAAATGAATGCACCTTGTACTCAGTCACACCATGGATTGAGACCCTGTGCAGCCATTGTGACAAATGTTTGAAAACTTTGGGTCCTGAAGGTTTCAGAGTACGTGACAAAGTTTGTTTGCTGGCCATATTCTAATCTGGGATGACTCCCTGACTCGCATTGTCTTATTGCCAATTTAACATCTAATGATCAGGATGGATTGATGGGACGTAGCCAGCGTTTAAGATGACACATCAATGCTCTCCCTAAAAGTAAATACACGACTAGTCATCCTGCAAACAGCATCATCAAGGCCAGTGTGTGTGTGTTTGTCCATCACAATGGCACAATTAATTATTCAAATAATCTTTGACGTGTGTTTTAATTGTTCCACCCTATCTTTTCTTTCCCAGGCTTTACGGGTTCAAGATCCACCCGATGGCCTACCAGCTGCAGCTGCAAGCCGCCTCAAGCTTCAAGAGCCCCGTCAAGGCCATCCGCTAGAGCGAGGAAGAGGACGATTCCTACAAAGAGAGAGAAGTGAAGAAAAGAAATATGATCAGGAGGAGTGGGGTCATCTGTATTTTACAGAGCTTCTACAGATGCTCCCTCTCCCACTCTGAAGACTGTATTATTTTTGGGTTAGATTAGGGCAAAAGAAAAAGTGTAAAAGAGTTTGAGTGTGAGCGAGACACATAAACGCACAGCTGTGATCTTAACCACATACACACACACACACATACACACACTCTTGGGTTTCCATACACGTCTCACACCAAACTAACCTGTGCCAAAAACAGAAGGCGAGGTGGAGCCGGCTCTCCGCTGCTGCAGGTCACTCACACTACGAGCACAGGCCAGAGATTTACCGGTGAGTGACCGACACAGCAGCAATTTTGTATCCACATCTGAAAGACAAGTAAAGAAAATCGGCTGGAGGCCGTCCTCACCCCCCGGCTCTGTGTTTGGCACAGTTTGGTAAAGATTGGTGGTAAAGGTCGTCCACCCCCCTCCCTCTCCCTCCCTCCCTCCATGCATGCACACTCAGGCTGGCACTCGCGGAGATCGTTTGGAGGCTGGCTGTTTTCTCTGTATCGCTCTTTTTATAAAAAAATTTGGTTTGTCTGATGTTTTGTGAAGTTGTTGCACAAAGCAAATCTGTTAAATTTGCCTTAAGGTACAGAGAGGCAGATTGTTTTACTTTGCAAAAAGGTGTTTTTTAATTTAAATTTTTTGAAAAATCGAGTAGAAATAGGTCAGTTAATGATGACTCTTTGGATTGTCAAACAATTGTCTTTCTCCAGCTGTCTGTGCGGGTGTCAAACTGCCTGCTCGTCCCCAACTGATGACATGACCTCTGCTATTATCCTTTGTTCTTCGAGCCCTCCGCCCCCTCCAGCAGCAGGTTAGCAGTGTCACACAGCCTCCTTTATAGCCTCATCTCTGCTACAGAAGCTGTCCGACGTTTGGGGAAATAATTTGATTCCTTTACTGGCAGAGTAGATGAGGTCAATACCTTCCACGTCTGATCGCTTTCCAGAAAGCTAACGGTAGCAGTCACTTAGGTTTTGCTGTAAACTTGGAAAGTCCTGCCTTGGATCTGTCCAAGCTCCCCTTAAGTCAGTTTTTTTCTCTTTTTTTTCATAATTGTAGTTCCTTAAATTGTGTAAAACATTTTGAGCAGTTATCAGTTGGTTTGTATTTGCTACGTCAGCAGGGTTTAAATTATTGCATTTATGCAGCAAAGATGCTTTAATTTGTTTTAATAATCAAATTCGACAAACGGTGTACAAGTTTGAAGTTTGTTCATAATTATTTTGTTTTAATCGATAAACAAACTGAACAGCTACAATTCTCTTTAACCTGTCCTGGTGTTATGCAAAGTTTTGCATAATTGCACATAACATGGACCAATTCTTAGAGATTCGATGTATCAACTGTCAGACACAGAGCATGTGGTTAGATAAAAGTTTGTGACAGCTCTACTCTTCTCACTTTGGCCAAATAATCCATCAATAATTCAATAATCATCTTTACATAACCACACAAGGTGTTTATCAGATTAATTGTTACAATCTTGTCTGAATAAACCAGGGGTTGCAAATCTTTGTGCTAACCCCACATTTTTAGTAACTAACGACACCTGAAGTCAAACAGTAATTCACACACTTTATTCAGGTCTCTTTCAGTGACTAAGTTATTAAAGTTGAATATCTCCTTTATTGAAGGAAGCGCTTTAAACACCTTAGTGAAGGGAGACAATTCTCAGCAGTCATGCAGAACTCGGCGTAATGCCGGGCCTAGTGGTTGCTAGGCAACGCTGTTGATGGGGTGCAGTTTCTGGTCTGAATGCAGCTCAGACCCATTTTAGGTTTCTTTTTTTATTTGACTCCACATAAGACACGAAGCCTAAACAAAAGATTTTGAGCCTGTTTTCAGCATTATAGTGCTTAAAAAAAAAAATTTCTCGTTGACTGCAGCGTTCGGCCCAATACGTGAGTCTCTATATGGAGTAATTCTCCATAGAATGTGGTCCGATATGTGTACAGTCACAAGGTGTCAAACTAATGCCTCGTTAAGTGCAGTATTCAACTATTTCTACCTGAACTTCTCCAGCAGCTGCTGTTCCTTCCTCTGACACTTCAGCTCATTAAACTGCAGATGTCTGCAATGAACACGTTATTGTTTTAAAGCATTTCTGTTGTATTCAGGTTTTTGCTCTGACCGGCCCTGATGATGGTGGTTCATACACTTCTTCCACTGGCGCGGTCCATCCTTAGTGGATGTGTTCAGATACAACAGTTTGTTTGTGTGGTATGAAGATGGGCTCATAGTTTGTATTTACTTTCCACTTGGATGTACAATCGGATCTCATTTTAGGACCAATAATTGCAAGAAACTGTGAAATTCCTTACAGTTCCTGCCACTACATTACTTTCGAATAAAAATAATCTCATATTTATAAATTCAGTTTTCTGTTGGTTTACAGATACACCACATTTAATTTCCAGTACATGCTAAATGAATTTCACTTATATAGGGCTTCAGTTAAAGTCTGTAAGATTAAACTAAAGCTAAGAGAACAAAGGCCACTGTTCAGCCTTTCTGTTCTCTTGTTCAATATCTAAAATGCATCAAAGTCTCCAGTCAGGTTATTGAACAACACAAATTACAAGCAGTTTATGTTGTTAGTTTGTGTGCGAAATAAGACGTCATTTAAAGATATATACGTATATAAAAGAAATCTTCCTGTTGGAAAAAAAAAACCCAATAGATCAAAGTAGGAAGGTGTTGTTCCCACTGGACTCGGCCAAGTGACGATAAGCTGATCCTTCACAGTCTGCAGCTCTAAATTTAATGTTAAATATGATTTATTATCCACCCCCCCGTCCCTCAAAACAAAAAACAGTCGGCTGCCTCCTGTACGGCTCAAGACTTGGAGACTTTAGACAATCTGAATCTTTCACTCCACCACTGCACTGATGCTGCTGGTGTCTCCACAGCACAGTCATTATGTTCAGCTCTCCAGACAGACACAGACCACCAGACACTTTTC
>OMNM01038192.1:26844-40334 GCA_900302745.1 Parablennius parvicornis | reverse complement strand
ACAAAGTTTGTTTTGGTTTTTTTAACATACTTTTAAAGTTTCAGCAAAATAATGGTCAAGCCACAGCAAATCATTTTTCATTGGGCCCAAACTAGACCCCGAGCTATTCTTTTTTTTTTTTTTTCCGCATAAAGTGGTCTTGTCTTTGTTTCTTTCGCTCTCTTACAATCAGTCCATTCAATTTGTGCTGCAACAGTCTGTGCGGTTGAAGCAGCCGAGCTGTCACAATGAATTTGTGTGCCCTAAACAAGATTAACTACTGCTATTTGTATCCCCATATCTCTGAAAGGGTAATCAACGCAGGCGGTTTGGCTTGCTAATTTTCACCATGGTAACCACTCGCAAAAACCCATCCCGGCAAATAGCTTAGTTTTAACCAAGCTGGTTTTCTACTGTATGTGTGCCTTTTCTCATATATGTGTGTTTTGCCAAGTTCACATTTTGAATAATGAAATGAGGTGAAGATCCTTCATAGGTCGAAATGTTTTTAGATGCATTTTTCTTTATTGACAATTTACAATGTGTGGAGGTGCTTGAGCCACGATTTGGACCAAATACCACAAGTGTACCAGGAGTGCAGTTACAGAGGAAAATATAGAATATCACTCAAATACCAAAAGATAACTTTTATGTGGTGTCTGTGAAGCAGCTGAAGTGGAAAGGCTGGAGAATAAATGAACACACATGGAACTGGCACCTCAAATAAAGAAGAGTTGGCTCAAAAATCAAATACATGTAGTATTTATATGTGTGGATATGTCTGGCAAATAAAAACTAGATGCGATTACTGTTTTAGCTTGTGGCATTTGAATGTCATGATAAAAGTGGGATTATACTTATTTCAATACTACAGTACCTGATTTAATGAAAGAAAAGTTTATTGAACACAAATAAAATGTTGCATAACATATAGCACGTATGCCTTTAATTTCAATGACGGACAAAACATAAGATCAACTTGACCCCCTCCTAACTTAAATGGGATCTATTCATGTTGGTAGGCTTAGTTGTCAGAGCTTCGGACTGGGGATCATCCATTCGTAAAATTGTCAGGATTGTGTTCTCGAGACCTGCATCTCAAGTGCTCCTGGTCTGCTGGAGCTGCTGGAGCAAGGTCTGAATGACAACGTTCCTCTGTGCAAAGATTCATGCTACACTAAACCCAATAATAGTATCAATCTTGTCAATTATTCAAATAATGTGTGGCAACACCTTTCCTCAATTTGTTATCATTGTTTTCCTTGGGGACTGAAATCGGACACACATCCTGATGTCGGTCCATCTTTCTGCTGCACCGCATCCATGTATTCTTTTTCTCAATTAAGTCAGAGAGGAATACATTGTCAATGTAGTGAAATATTCGACAGGAAACCTTGAAAATGGACTTCAGTCCATGCAGTAGGTTTACTCAGCACCCTGGTTTACGTTATAGCAAAAAGCACCCAAATCAGAGCTCGTTTTAGTCAAACAAACCCTGACAACCGTGAAGACACCTTTTGTGACCACTTGATGTGCACCTATCTATTCCTGAGGTTTTTAGATAACTTCTTACCATAAAAGTATTTTTAGACTTGATAGGAAACACTGTCTGGTTACTAAGTTTAAAAAAAAAAAAAAACAGTTTATGTGAACAGTCTAGAAAAGTGTGACTCCAACTACAACTCAACTTCTGCTGATCACTTTCTTTTCCCCAGCATGCCTTATTTCCCGTCACTCCATTGACAGCTATACATAAAAAAGGGAACATTCTTGAAAAATAACTTAAGAAATTATAATGGAGACAACTGCAATTATGAACTAACCATGACAGCCTAAACCCATTTACAAGGACCAACACACCTCAACTTCTCTTTACAAGCAAAAGACTGAACCGCTCGTCTTGAGCAGCATCTAACAACAAGATCTTTTATTACGTTTAAATTCATTAGGAAGTCAAATATTTATCAACAATTGACATTTAGCCTGAGACTTCATCTTAATCTATGGGTATTGAGAGATATCGGTATTGAGAGTAGAAGTCAACTTTTACTCTGAATACTTGCATTTTTACTTGAATATAATGGACTTTTAAACCAACAAATAGGTTTAATCACCATGAAAGGTACATGTGTTTTAGTACAGGCTAGAATGAAATATTTAAATCTTACTCTTTTATCCATTCACATCTCATCCTGATCTTACAGTATACAGAAAACGTAGTATTAACAAATAATAACGTCTGCATTGTCACTCAGATCCCTATAATTTATTCAAGCACACTATAATTACATTTTGCACACTATACACATGTGCTGACTTTTTTGTATGAGCTGCAGTAAAATGTAATGGGAAGATAGGTGGCGCTGAACAAAAGCATTATTGTTGTTTTGCGCTCTTTAATGACAAATCATGAGGAGTCTTTGAATGACCGAACCACCAGCCACACACAATAAGTGTGATTTTTCTGTCATGTGGCACTGGTGCTGAGCATTCACAAAGTGTTTGGAGATCATCTGCGTTTGTCTCTCAATTGGTCAAGATGAATGCAGCCATTCTGATATAATTTCAAGGGAAAAATAAAAGTTTGCCTTTGGATATTTCAGACTGATCAAATTGTGGAGAGTGGGTGCTTTTGTGTCATTTTACCATTGAAGCCGTGCTGTGATGTGTGTGCATTGGAAATCTGTAAAAGTTTAAGACAGAAACTGCACACTGACAGGCTTTATCTGTGTCCGGAGAATATCTGAAGATAAATTCTACACAACTGAATATTAATTAAAGATAATGTCGCTTGCTCTTGAAAGTAATCTTTCAGTCTTACTTATCTAAGATCTGTTGAAGTAATAAGATAACAGATATCGCTGGTGTTTCAGGAGGATTATTGCTGCACACCGGAACGCTACAGCGGGTTTGTAACCCTCCGAACAGTTAATCTACCAGCTGATCCGTTCTGAACACACTCTTGGACAGCTGCAGGTACACGTGTACTCTCAAAACACACATGGCACAGAAATATACGGGCATATAAGACCGATCAGAATATTCGACACACACCGATCCACAATGAGGACCATTACTGCAAACACCCACACCACAGGGAAGACACTCAGACAGAAAATAACACACTAAGAGTGAGAGTGGCTGCAGGAGTCGGAATGAAAAGGGGGGAGAAATGCCAGACATACAGAAAAAGAAGCGAGGCTTGTCGAGGAGAAGACCGTGCTTACTTTTCCATACTGAAACTTAAAAAAAGAAAAATTATCTTTTTCTATGCAGCCCTCCATCAGGCCTTCCATTTTCTGTAACCACCTCTCTCTCTCTCTCTCTCTCTCTCTCTCTCTCTCTCTCTCTCTCTCAGAGTGGTGAGTCTGGGGAAGTTTCTAACATAAGTGAGTCTATTCACAGGAACACAAAAAATATGGAATTAAGGAACAACTTTTGTAGTCTTATATATATATAAGAAAAAAGAAATACTTTTAAAACTAAACAACTTTTTAGTATTGCAATGCTGACTTGAAAATTGAAAATCAAAAACACAAAAGATCTAATCCAAGCTTGGAGCCTTCCTGTGGAAGTTTTGACATTCTCCCTGTGCCTGTATGGTTTTCTCCGGGGGGGTTCTGTTCAATCCCATAGGCCTAATGGGGAATTATAAATATCTTTTATAGGTGTGAATGTGTGTAAGTCATTATCTATGTACGCGTTAGTTCTGTGACTGTAACTATGCACTTTATCTTTCCCTTGATTTCACCTCATACAAATGTGACAGAATAATGTTTGATCCAGTAACAAAGTGAGACCTAGTTAGATCTCATCCCGTTTAAAATGCACAGTAATGTAGGCCACGTTTTCACCACCACTCTTTCTGGGGGGTGGGGTGGGGTGGGGCAGATAAGGTTTTTTAGCATCTCCATGTAAACGTAAATCAACACAAAAATGTTCTGAAGTGAAAATGCAAAAATGATGCAGCCTAAAAAGTTTGTGAAGATTTTGGATGTGATAGATCAACATGATATGTTCAATAAAGTATCTGTGGCAATATGTGCATAAATAATATGATGTCATGATGATGGAAAGTTCCTGATGACGATTAAATTAGCGAGCATGTGCTAAGCTCATAATGCTATCAAGGATTTATCACTTTTTTTTTTTTTTAAGTGTTGCTACAGATTCAACCCTGGAGGACCTACTTCCAATCATCATCCAGTCACTGTCGGCACCCAGGTACACCCCCTCGTGAAAGCCTATCACTGCAGATCGCCTCAGCGCAGCCAACCATCAGCCAGGTCCGGCCTCAAAAGCCCTCTCGTCCAAGCCTCGCCTGTCTCAGCTGCATGGCTATCCTCCTCCACTGGAGTGCACGTCTTCGCGCCTTTCATCGCTCATCATCCAGCAGCATTCGTACCTTCCTGACTGCCAACCTCATCCGCTCTTTCGCCTCACCCAGCCAGTTAGCAGAAAGCTACTACCTCTGAGTCCGGTTCTGCAAAGGTTTCTTCCTGCTAAAGGGACTTTTTCCTTTCCACAGTCGCTCACGAGGATCTGTTGGGTTTCTCAACATCTAAAAGAATCAAATCACCTATACGCATCAGGCTCCATCTCGCCAACACCAGTGTCCAGGCTCCGGGGGAAGGCTAATCCTAGATCATCTTGTCCATACGTCCATTACTTGTCACCATCTTCCGCCGGGCTCTGAGCGCCAAATAACTCTCTAAGCCAATAAAGCTCTTCTTACGCATGTCGTGTTTGTGAGTCTTTCCAGGTTTAAACTACAGTTACTGGTTGACTATAATGCTGTGATTTTGTTTAAGAGTGATTTAGCACTTGACTGCTTGGCAAAGTAACTGTGATCTATAGCTGGTAAACTCATATTTGAGTTTTTGCCTGATATTGAATACATAGTTATTGCCAGCTTTACGTGAAAAAAAACTTGTGTCCATGTGTTTTTCACATATTATAGTATTTGTCAGTCTTCTTCTTTAGGGCTTTTAGAAAAGTGGCATTCTGCAATACTAAATGAGTAGAATTGAGTTTAGAATATGATGGATGGACGGATGGATGAATTGATAATCAAGAAAATACAAAGGATCTGTGAAGACACCTAGGTTTTGATTGCACCATTTGGACATCGTTGAAATGTCAGTTGCATTGACTTGTTAACAAAATGGAAGCAAAACACAGAATAAGAGATCATTGATCAGCGATAACCGCCATTTTAAGATTCTATGAGTTCAGTTGAGAAAAAAACCACAAAAATGTAATATATATGTCATTGGAAAAGATGTTCACCCATCTGAGTTTTGGTCTCACCTAGCTCATCTTGTGGGATATTGTGTTGACGATGCTGGCATTCTGCTTTTTGGACGGTCCCTCCCCTTTTTAGCATGCATGTCTTCCTCAGTGAGATCCAAGTGTGTCTATTTAATTTGACAGAATGATGTTGCATTTTGGGAATATCCGAGTTTCTTTGCTGTGTCTATTCAACATGCATCCACTGCCAACGCTACTTACCCCATTCATTTCTCTCCTCCCAACAAACACATCAAAAGCAGCATTTCTCCCTGGTGATATCATCAGCAGGCGTGTTCTCTTCTAAGTGAACTTACAATGAGTCAGTGTGTTTTCCACAAATACAAAGTGTGATAAAAGATTTTAAAAGGTAAAACACATGCATATGTACAAATGTTGAACTGTGTTTTTCTTGGCAACACCGACTTGTCCTTTTTTTTCATTTCAGCTGAGTCACAAAACTGTATGGCGGATTAGTTGCAGCCTAAACAAAAATCTGTCCAAGTCACTCTGAATTACAAATACCAGATATGTAAAATTAGTACTTTCTGGTCCTTTGATTTCATAACAACTATGGCATTAAAAAAAAACAAACCAGAAAAGAAACATTTTTACTTGTATAGTTGCAAAATCAGGGTGAAGAAAAAGCCTCTTAAAAGACGACAGTTCGCAGTGAGTCATCACAAGCTTTTAGGCATCAATTTTAGTGACAAGGAGAGAGATTGTGGTTTTGACTTGACCACACCAAAAGCCTTTGTATTTTTAGCTCTGTGTCTCCAACTGTGATTCTCCATCTGCATCTCTTGTTTCAGTGCTAGTTTTATTTTCTTTCAGCTGGGTCTTGGATGTGTGACAGTGCAGAAAATACAGCGTATCAAAGGAAGAGATGGGGACGGGAACAGCAGTAAAAGGAGAAACAGAAATCCCTTAGATTTTTTTTGTTCTTCTCTTCGATGGGACTGTCACTCCGTTGAGCCACTCACTATCATGGCTTTGATAAGAGTGAGAGGTACAGCGGTAGAGAGTGTGAGGAAGAAGAAAGGGGAAATGAGGCAAAGCGGGACTCCCTTAAGCATTACACTTCAAGACTTTTTTTTTTTTTTTTTTTTTTTAAAGAAATCCATCCATTGATATCAAGCAGTTTTTTTTTGGACACTGTAGCCTGATTACCCGATGTAAGACAGAGAGGGAGGAAAGTGCGATCCAATTAGAAAGACTGAATTGCCTTTAAAAACTCAACTCAGTGTCACAGCCAGCTGACTTTCAGAAGTCAAATGACTTTCATGCCGGTGGCTTGTTGCTTATCAAGTGCTCAGAATTAAGACTACTGATTTTCCTTGTGATAAAAATAACCTTCATAACAGCCGTAAGTCCAGCTAATTACGCAGTGGCCCACACAGCAACCCTCTGCTATGAGAAACTCGTCTGACAGCGCTACACACACGCACGAACATGCACATACAGTGCGACTGATATGACCAATATTTAATTTGATAGATATTGTTTTACTGAATTTGAACAACGAAATGCAATAATGGTGACAATCTGCCAAAACCAACATTTCACAAAAGAACAGAGACGGCTGAGTAACACCCTCTGTATCACTGAGTTTTACTGTATAACTAAAAGAAACATGGATTTCAAAAAAGAAAAAAAATTGATTAATCATAGCTTTAAAATGATCAGTGTGATGATAAGCACTGATTAAAGGACTAGAGATATATTTTTAAACTCCAAATGTAATTTTACACTACATAATTTGTTATGTTCAAATGTGAGTGTGCGCACACACAAGATGCATCTCATCCCACATCAACAAGTAAAAATACACAAACCGAGATACACATGCACAATTTTCCCTCAAGTCCCCCCAAGTTGTTACGCTACTATACCAGGCCCAGACACTTCTGTTGAATTTAGAAAACCCTGTGGGTTTTGAGTGATCACACATGAGGCTTCTTTCAACACCTAGTGCCAATGCAATTGTTGAACATTCAAGTAACTTCAAATGCAGTGATGTAGAAAACAGGCTTTAGTTACAACCCATTACTACTGCTCTCCACAGAAGGAGTTGTGTACCCATAAATATTTACAAACTCTGTTCCATTTCAGAATATTTCTTACCTTTACACTGTTTCAGATTTTCAGTTTTAGGACAAAGTAAAAAAGAAATAAACCAGCTAAAATATAAAAAGACACCATTCCACAACTGTTGTTGCAAACACTTCAGGATCGGAGTTGTCTCAACTTTTTTAACAAGTACTAAATTTGATCATTTTAAATTGCCAGAGGGAAAACTGCATCGTTCATATCTGATAATAACTCTGATAATTTACCGCATGAAAGGGTCAAGAGCTTGTTCTGGGAACCCTGTCTTCCTGAGTCAGATAAACTATTCATTCATTCATTCATTCATTCATTCATTCATTCATTCATTCAGATTTGTAGTTATTATTCATATTATATAGGATTTAATATGAGACAGTTAGTGCTAAAAATAAATAAATAATACGATTCTTCAACAGAGTGGATGGGGAACATAAAATCCAACTTTGACTTTAAGCCAGGCTTATGACAAGGCTGCATTATATAGTATATTATGTAGTATAAACCAAATTTCCCCATGTGGGATTAATAACATTGGCTCTAGTCTAATCTAGTTCAGTATTCTTGGGATCATGTCACGTTGAAAATATAATCCTAAATGAAGAAAAAAATAAATAAATATGGTCAATGTTTACCATATTCGAGTCCTGTATGAACTCACATGTTTATTAAAAAATAAATAAATAAAATAAACCTTTCCTTCACTATTTTCATATCTGGGATTCTGAATGATCCTGCTCACGATTCCCCACTCTGATTAAAGCTTGTCAGTAGTGGCCGTCACAAATTACCATGCACCCCTTCATTTATTCCTCTTTTCATCAGTGGCAATTCGGGAGGGAGCCAAGTGCCTCTGGGAGGTTGGAGGGGAGTGAGAGGGAGGGGTAAGTAAGAGCAAAGAGAAAAGAAGAGGTGTAAGAACCACACAGTAAATCAGAAAGCTACCTGCGGTCTGTGGGGAAATGGTGAGAAGGGTTTCGGGGTCGGAGGAGGTACGTAAAGAGGATGCAGGGATGAGGAACACGGAGAGATGATAAGAGTCCCGGGGGAAAGACAATTGACGCATAAAAGGGGGGGGGGGCTTTTATTCGAAGCAAATTTCATATCCATTTGATCCGCTTTGAATTTTGATCAGAACTTGTTGGATGACTGCAGTTGCCCCCTCCCCCTCCTCTCTTTCCTCCTGTTTGACTGCAGTCTCCTTTTCTCCTTGTCACTTCCTCTCTCATGGATTGCTCCTTTGTTTTTGTTTTTTGCAACACAACGGGACCTGTCATAAGACAAGGGGGAAATTATGGAATGGGACAGAAAAAGACTAAATTAAAGTTTTGAACTGACAGTATTTTACGTTTTACTCTGTACCATTAGCTTCACATTGTTTTTACATATTTACTATGGTAATCTAAATATAATCTAAGCAGACGTTGTTCAGTAACAAACGGTACAGAAACACATTCACAGTCCCCTGTTAAACTGCTCAATTTAATTAATTTCTTTATCTCTGTGGTATAGTCGCTTCATATTTTCCTCAGTTGCTGGGCAAGTTCGGATTATCTGACATGTTGATTGTTGCAGCTAGGATGTTACCACACCTCACACGATTTTACCATCATTTAGCCAATACAGTGTGGTACCAGTAATTAAGTGAGTGAAGCTATTTTTGTATGGACATGTGGATTATTCCTGTCAGTATCTGCAAGGACAGTGAGGTTAT
Organism: Parablennius parvicornis; assembly: GCA_900302745.1. Lineage (NCBI taxonomy): Eukaryota > Metazoa > Chordata > Actinopteri > Blenniiformes > Blenniidae > Parablennius > Parablennius parvicornis. The sequence continues at coordinate 31,246 of OMNM01038192.1, read as the reverse complement.
TACTCATCCTAATGGGGAGGTGAGCACACCTCCTGCCAGTGTCATTGACAATCCAACATATCCCCCTGGGCTTTTGTCCGACGATAAGTGGTACATTTTTCTTCAATGCCAGACTTCTTAAAAAAATAATGTTTCATGTGAAATGTATTACTATTAACAACTTTCAAGATGACTAGGCAGTCACGTTTGTTGGTGTGGTACTCATGAGACAGTCATGATGTTATGGCTGATGATTTATACAACACATTATCGTGGCACCTGTTGATGGGGATATATTATGCAGCAAGTTAACAGTCTGTCCTTGAAGTCAGAGCCTTTGCATTGTAGTGAATTGAGTATGGCGAACTAAAAGGAGGCTTTATGCAAGGAAAGGAGAGCGTTCATAATGTCATGGCATTTGTGGCATAGCTCAATGTAAAACTTGGATTTGTATTCATATCTAAATTACAATTTTAGTGACTTTACATTCAAATTTTCTTTTGTGAAAGAGACAGATATATTTGTATATTTTATGGTATGAAGTGAATATTTTATTTTGTACAATGAAACCACACACACTTGTGCACAAAGAACTATTTACCATGGCCCAGGTGCCCATACTCAGTAGAGGTATTTTCAACAAGTTGCTCTTTCCCGGTTTACACAGAGCCAGGGCATTTTCTAGCATTTGGAGCTGTTTTTTTTTTTTTTTTTTAAGTTGCATCTTAAGTGGCTCTGAGGACTGTTATCATGTAAGCCCAACTTAAGTTTTTCATTTTAAATTGAAAATGTTGTCATGCAAACGGGACCTTTATAGATTTGGACAAACCTGAACGTGGTTCAGTTGGTAGAGTAGGTTTTGTCTCAATTGGAAGGTTTCAGGTTCAATCACTCATCTTCCTCTTGTTGATACTGATCATATGTCAAAGTGTCCATGGATTGAGCACCTTGCACAACAGCCATCTCCACTGGCATGTGAATGGGTGTGATTAACAATGTAAAGCCTTTTGGGAGCTACTAAAGCACATACCAGTAAGTGCAATCCACTTACCTCATTCATAAAAAAAATAAATAAAAATTGAAATAAAATCTTATTGTGTTTCTGACTTAATTCATTAAGTGTGACTTCATTTATTAAAGGAAAAAAAAAAACAACTCTGACTATCGGTGACAGTTGATGCTAGAAGATCTGCTTGAAGAATATAAACTTTTGAAAAGTTTTCCACGCACTTCATGTTTTATTCAAGTCAAGCTCATGATACGGTGGAGACAACAGTGACTTTTTTTTTTTTTTTTTCTCAGTTTGTTGACATCACAAGAAGATTTCAGCACAGGACAGTCAAGTGGCCATCTGCCGATGCACTTTCCACTTCTACCCACATCAGTGCGAAGTTGAGATGGATAGTGCAGACAGTGGCAGGTGCCCCTCCTGGTTTATTTCTCTCCTTTCTACTTTCTTTTGATCCAGAGATTCCAGTATTTGAGAAGTGAGGGGTAAATAAAGCTGAGATAGTTAGGTGATTAGTCTTCTATGCCAGAGAGAGTTTATATTTGACTAAAGCCACTCTTCTTCCTTACTGTTCTGGCATGTCTACTCCTGCTCTTCATCTCTTTCCCCATCTTATCCAACAACTTGGCTGTCCCTTGGCTGAACCATTTCTGTTTAATATGAGCGTATGTGTGAGTGTCCGTGAACACAAGTGCGTATGCCTGCGTGCGTATGCCTGCGTGTGTATGCCTGCGTGTGTATGCCTGCGTGTGTATACATGCTAAAACATCAATCAATTCTCAGAGTGTAACTGAAGCTCCTGCTTTATCTCAGTGGCCATACAAAGTTGCTTTTATAGAGTGCGAAATACCAGAGTCTGCACTTTTATTTCTATTGAGATGGCATATTGGAGATCAGTCAATTCTTTGAACCTCACAGTAATGTGAAAAGAAATCCAACAGTGTGAAAAATGTACATTGAAAGACAATGTACTAGATCGAGATGGAATAACTTAATAAAAGTTGTCCAAAAGAAAATTGCCCCAACTACAAAAATCTTCCTTCAAATTGCTGATGATAGCTATAGAGTTCCCAAAAGTGCTCAATCAGTTAGGACTATTGTTTTCATACAAATGCTGGTCCTGTCATAATAAAGGGCAGAATTGCATACTGATTCATTACAGCAGAGGTTTTCAAAGCATGACTTTTTATTGGGGTTGCCAGAGAGATCCAGGGCCAGTGCAGAGGCAAGTGCTGTTAAATAGCCTATTAAAGCACACATTTATGGAACAGAATTCACTGAAGTATAAAAGAACCAATAATATAATAAAAGCCAATAATGTAATACCTGCCCATGCTGTACTAATTTTCTGTTTTTTTTTAATGTAATAAAGCCAATAATGTAATACCTTGACAATCGTGCAATAATACAATATTTAAGCAATGGTTGTGCTAATATTTTTTTCCAGGTATTTAAAAGAAGGAAGAGCATTTTACAACAATCCTTTCAAAAAGGTTACACATCTTCCTACCTCTTTTGAACATATAAAGACAGACTGGCACATACTGAGAATGAATTGTGTCTCTTGTATATCTGGTTTATTCATATGGATGTTTTTTCCTTTACATTTGTTTGTTTCTTTTTTTACTTGTTCATCATAATAATAATAACAACAATAATAATAATAACTGCAGGGGCTATTCTAATAACACATAAATACAGTCACATTTATAAGAAGTAAAAGCTTTTTTTGCAGTTTTCCATCAAAAATAGGTATTGTGGGTGGCAGAATCACCATATACATTAATTGAGGATACAAACTGTGCAACACTGTTCCTTCATTATGATTGTAAAAAATGTTTACGTTAGTGTTAGTAGTAGTATTACATCCAATTTATTAAGACTGCAAGAGTACCTGCAATTATTACTTTATTGGTTGCTACTAAAAAGGTATAATGATATAAATTAAAGCTTTAGTGCAAAATGAGTGACTTGACAGTCGTAGACTTCATAAAAAATGGTTTAGCAGATAATTCATAGTGAAATTATTTAACATAACTTTTTTTTTTTTTTTTTTTTGCAATCATGCATGTCTTATAAAGTAAAAAAAAACCTTGAAGTCACTTGGTGTATCATAAAGCATGGGGTCCAATCTGTTCAAGACTCTTGGAGGACGCCCTCCTCATGCAGTTTTTAAAATCTCCGCAATCAATCTTAGTGATACAGCTGGATGTAATTCCCAAGCTGCAGTTTGAACATGATTATAACATCAGGGTTATTTCCTCAGAGACTTTTACAAATCTTAATAAAAACCCCCAAAGCCCAATTCAACCGCGTTGTGAAATAAACAATAGGAAATTAGTGGCTTAGTTTAATAGCAGGTATAAATAATTATAAAATTATTACTTGTTTCAGGTTTATTCTGTCAAACTGGGTAAAAGTGGACACATTTAAGTCATGCATAAAGCACAATAGAAACCCAGAATCTACTGGAATATAAATAGAGATTTCTGGAAATAACAATGTCATAAGAGAAAAAATATTCTCCTTAAGACATAAAAAAGGGAGATAACCGCATGTTGGGTCGTTCCTGTTGCACACCCCAGCTGGATCTGTGTCACTGTGTCCAGGTTCAGTATCTATAATACGACCCAGATATTTCCTTCTATTAAAACATCATTATGTTCAATTCCAATGGCTAATAGCCCCTGTAGGCTTTATAATTAATGACTATCTCCAACATCCTCAGTTGCAGTTGAAATAACTTTGGAACACAGACACCCTCAATGGAAACTTGTTAGTGAACTTGCTTTAAAAGGAACATGAGAAAGCAGGATTGAACATACAGGTTGATGTTTTCACATTACTACAATTGCAACTTTAACCTTATATACAATTCGAAAATCCCATAAAGCCTATTGCATTACTGAAATAAATATAAAACAAAGGGTGTCGGTCCTGCATTTTCTACCTCACCAGGCGGTTTGATCCCCATAAAGATGATATACTCAGAAAGCACACCTGCACACACCATTGAGCAATGCACATAAAGATAGTATACTTTCTTCTGTAATTGTTGTGTGATGCAATTTCAATCAATGCCAGTGCCGCAAAAATGAATCACTTCCTTTAAAGAAATCACAAGCCCGCTTTCCATAATGTCCACGTGCCAAAACCTCCCAGCATAATGACGCAAGTTAGCATCCTGTCAATGTGCGCTTATGTGACGTTCAACTCCCACAGATAAAGACTGTATTATAAGTAACATGAAATATTGATGAACCCCCTCAAGCTAGCCAGGAGGCTCCTGCAACTTCACTGGACCATGTTTTCATTATCTGAAGTAGAATTACTTTTTCATTGCGATCGTTTGTCTATTTTTTAAATTTTTTTTTTTTTTTTTTTTTTTTGAAAAAAAACCCTTTTTTTTTTTTT
>OMNM01038192.1:12855-23589 GCA_900302745.1 Parablennius parvicornis | reverse complement strand
GATGTCTCTCTGATTCTCCTCATCATCAACATTAAAGGCAAACCACACTCCAGTAGACTGCACACACTCCTGCTATATGGGAGGGACAACGGTTTACTTCATGTTAACATTTGGAGTAAAAAAAAAAAACCTTACCTACACTGACCTATACGCCCTAATAACTGTATTCTCTTACTTAATGACACTGTTATGAACACATCGTTAATAGTTTTTTATATATTTTTATCTGTAATGTAATCAATGAAGTCCTATATTAATAATAATAATTAACATTCAACACACACCTGATGATGATTTCACCCATAATATAGATTTGCATTTTACTATATATTAATCATCTTTACCACTTTACCCAACTTTGGGTTATGAGATGCCTGAAGTGCATTTTTCTTCTTCTTTTTTTTTTTTTTAAACCCGTGAGACAACTGAAAGTAGGCATTCACAATTACAGCTCAGATTTGCAGTATTCACATACAAATATGGATTACCAATAGGATGTCAGCAGAAAAATGACAGGGACATTAATTATGGAGCAGTGTTGGTTGTAGTAGGTGATTATGAAATGTTATCGGCCAGGCTGTCTTATGAAATGGCTTAGATTACTGTTTATAATTTATAGCTCAAGAAGAAATTATTAAAATTTCCACAAGAAAAACATTACAGGTGTTAATGTTCTTTATTTTGGAGTTTTACAGTCAATGCTTTGATTGTCAATAATATTTTCTAAATTTATGATGGAGTATTCAGATTTAGAATAAAAAATGTAAACGCAAGAAGAAAAGGAAAAAAAAAATGTTTTTCTTTTTTTTTTTTTCATGTTTCAGCAAAATCCCAGGTAAACTACTCGGTGTCAAGTCTGTTTATTTCCTGTGTATAAAGACAGTGACTTTGCGTTGGGCTGTGAGAACTGTCCTTGAACGTCTCTCAGGCAGACAGACAGAGCAATAGCCGCAGACGTGTTGAAACGTGCTGCTCACACTAAATGACCGCAAAAAACTACGAAGACTCTCGGCTGAGGCTTTCTCTGCATCAGGGTCTTCTCTCCTTTGGTCGAAACATCATCTCTATAGAAACATTTCTCTATCTCACAGCGATTGAGGCTACTTAACCAGCAGACCAGACAACACACTTCAAATAATGTATTTTAGAGTTCAGTTAAAGGAGAGCTGCCAACTCTGATGTGAGTGAAAGTTGTCCTATAAATTCTTGACATCACTGAGGAGATGTATAAGCTAAGTAACAAATTTGGATTGGCTCATATGATTTATATGCAAAAAAAAAAAGATATAGGCTTCATATAAAGTGTCAGGTATCTCATGTGTACGTAGGTCTTTACTTGTCATAAGTAATGCACATACGTGTGTGATTAAAGCTCATTTTAAAATATGAACTCGTATTTACATATAGGAAAAAGTTTGAAACTATTATTTTCCTTTTTTTCAGTGATTTCTTATCAAACAATTTAAGAACAATAAACACCACTACTCATTCTCAAATAGTTTCTTCACAAATAGAATGTAATGTGTGTATAAACTATACTAAACCGCATTAGTGAACAATACAATATACCACTTTTCTATGATGTTGCTATTGCATTCATTTTTCAAAAGTACGATTTACTGGAGGAAACAAAAAAAGACGTGAACTACAATAATGGAGTTTAAAGGCAGGTCATTACAATCTCTTTTAAACTTTCAAAACATTTCTTACTTTCTTTCTACCTGACCTGCTTTTACCTGTCAAACCACTGTCTCGTGCTGGCATGAAAACAGGACTGATCATCTTTACGAAAGAAACAAGTGCACTGCTTTCTATTTTGAAAAGAGTAATTAAAGAGAAAGGAGTACTCTTTAGGTAAAATAGATTTAGAACATGTGAAAGAACAATCACCAAAATATGACTCTTTGGTGAGGACCTGAGCTGATTTTCACGAGAGATTTTAGAAAATTGGCTTCTGTTCTTCCTTCGGAGTGTTTACAGTCTGCACTTTTTATCTATCTCATGATTTTAATGTCTTACATAAATGAAGTTTATTATCATCTGTCCTTCCATTGATGAGGGACTATTACTTTAGTGCTGAGTCGCAGAGCTGTCAGCCTGACTCGAAACGGGATGATTTAGAGGCGAAGTGATCCGATTGCTCCTGAAGAGGTGTCTGCACCTGCTGATCCCGAGTCAGAGAGAATGCGTTCGAGCCGTGACCTTTGACTCCTTATTGATTTCATCACATGTCACTTGCAACACTGGATTGATTGTGTACAAATTGCATTTCAGCTGCCCAGAAAGTGGAGATCAATTAAAACGCAATGTGGGAGAAGAAGAAGGAAAAAAAAAAAAAAAAAATCAAAGATAAATTAGATATTACAAAAAATACATACTTTGACACAGCTGGTAAACACTCTTAAGAGGAATGACAGTCTTTCGATGATGTTTTATTCTAGAAATCAAGGACAAGTGTTTGGTAAACACTGCGTGGCAGAAGGAATAATCTCTTCTCCAAATAAGGGCATGAAATACACCGTTGAAGCATAAATTCTATCTCAAAAAGTGCAGTCACTGATTTCTTATGACTGCAGGATGAGTCATATTATAATCATCAATAACCAACAATCATTAATTGTAATTTCAGAAGTCCTAAATCCTGCCAAAGTCGTGTGTTCCCTTGTTAAATTCATTCCGCTTCTCGAGACAAAGCAATTATTTCTCCAACACTGAGCATGCATGGAGACACGCGTTAGTTCTCACCAAGGAGGACCAAGGAGGCGCGCGCTATAAATCATGCACCGAGACCAGAAATATGAGCAGCCCCCTTCAAACACCTACATGCACACACATACCAAACACACAGGCCTCCCTCACAAGCATCCCCTGAGTTTAATTTTTGTGGGAGGTATCGCGGACGTTTGCAGAGGATATGAAAGAGTGCCGAGAGAGGTGTATTCTAAAAGAGGCTGAATAAAAATAACAGTGAGGCACTTTAAAATAAAGTAAGGTTAAAAGAGGAAGAAAAAAAGAAGGCAGGGATGAAAGGGAGGGCAAAGAAAAGATGGAAGGAGAAAAGACAGAAGAGAATATTACATGCTGGCCCTGCTTCTTGTGGCAGCAGCACAGGAATGGAAGAGATATATGTCAGGTCTGCGGTGGAGAATTGTGGGTGTGAAAGACGGGTCGAGGAGGGCTTTTTTTTTTTTACAACAGCACGGTCAGGGTCACACTTCCATAATGAGGCACATGTGCAAAAGATGGAAGGAAATGTATAAACTGATTTGTTAATTTGTATGATGTGGTAGACAGGGTTGGGGAGTAAACGGAATACATGTAACAGTGTTACGTAATTATGATGCTAAAAAAATTTAACTGTAATCCGTTACAGTACATATAAAATGTGTAATCTCGTCACAGGTATATTAGATAAAAACTGGGATTACAATAGAAAATCAGATCGGGCCAATTCATACTCCATAAAAGGTTCGGCAGCGCAGAGACCTGCTGAACAAAATGACGTCATTTTCTTCAGCCAGCTCCTTTTGGCTGATGAAATTAGGCTGGGATGTGCAGACCGTCCTGATAAGCCCGACTTCCCACATGTAAACGGGCACCTGAACGCATCACTCAAAGCCGCCAGCTCCTGCAGTTAAAACTGGACCAACATGGCGACTCAGACTAAAACCTTCCAGTCCATTAATGAAACAGTTAAGAGAACTGCACTTCTGAAAACATTGGAGGGCGAGAAATAAGCTGTGCAATTGAAAAGTTAAAACACCACTTCACAGATGTGTGAAAAAAAAAAAAAAATTTCACGCAGAAAGGAATCAAACGGTTTCGTCGCTGTGCAACAAAACTGTAAACCACTGAATCACTCAGCAGCCTTATAAGACAAGACAATACAAAGTGTTTTCCATCAACAGACATGAACAGCAGCTAATGTTGAATAATGACAAGGAATGAGAAACCAGGAAAGATGAACACTTCAAAGCATTATTTAGGGAAAAACAAAGGAAATGAATCAAGATAACGACATATAATGCAAAAGTAAATGCTACTGTGCAGTATAACATGAGTGTTTTGTTGACAGAGTCAACAGCAAACACAAAGATCTTCAGCTTTGTTTTGAGGGAACTAAGAATTGGAGTCATCCTGCCGTTTTCTGGAAGCTTGTCTCAAATATTTGGTGCCTAAAAATAAAAGCAGCTTCTGAATGTTTGGTTCTGGAAAGAGAACGCGGGTTTGGTTCACATGATCTGAGTGGTCTGGATGGATCATAACATACCAGAAGATCGTAAACGTATGTCTGACGTATGGCGACGAATACAAACCTTCACATTATGAAAGAAGAGATACTTAAAACTGCATCACTGGAGGAATCAAATACATGTTTTTTCATTATTACCTCAATATATCACTTAAAGAGAAATAATATGTGGTGTGATTAATGGACATATTTCTCCAAATTGTCATAAATCCTCATGAAGAAGTAATGTTCATGAATTACGCCACATGTTTAATCAAATGAGTTCTGTCATTCTTTTTTTATGTTCATGACAGTAAAAGGCTCAGCAATGCTCTTGTAAAGCTTTGATTGAAGAGCTTTGATGAATTTATATCTGATTTACTTGAAAAGCTATGGAGTGGTTACTGAAACACTTGTTGCCATGACAATGACAGACAAAAGATTGCAGACCGTGAACAACAACAGGAGGGATTCTGACACTGTGTGTTAAAAAGGCTCTTTTGTACCCCCCCCAAGAAAAAGTACAAAAGAAATTTCACTTAGCCATCAAGTGTAGCTGTCCAAGGTTCTGAAGAAGATGACAAACACATACGTGTATACACCCATACATACACGTACACAGACACATTTAAACATGTGCGTAATTAAGCATCTCATAGGGCTTGATCACTGATGCAATGTAAATTAGTAAGAGCATCTTGTTTTTATTTACATATATGAACCATCACAAATGATTCAATAATTTGGTGAAATAAACAATGGCACTTCAAACAGATTTCTTAGTAAAAACCTTTGGAGGCATTTCATCTCTTCAAATTCACTACTCAAGACATTGACGAACAGTGACATATTTAAGTGCACTGATGTTTTATTATTAATATGACACGATGCAGTTACGAAGGCTTTTACTGTCCAATTCAAGCTCACCGAACAGTCATTGTTAGTGCATTTTTTTTTTTTCCTGCCAGAAGGTGAAAGGTTTCCTTGAGAGCAAATTGAGGTGGGCAGCTTAAGTGGTGTTTGGTTAGATAGTTAGTTTAACTCCTTATTCTCATCGCATTTTTGCTCATTATCGCTTCCTGCACAGAAGTGATCTATTTGCATCCTGACTTGGAAGGCGTTCATTTTGCTGGAACTAGCACTGAACACTTACTGAAAGCAAGACGCTTGAATTTTAATGCAATGAATGCTGCACTGTTTACGAGACCCATTGTCATCCAGTTTACAGAGTCTAGTTTTTAGATTTTGCAAGGCCATGACAGTACGCTGTATCAACAAAAGCCTTTGCATCCCTTTGTATTTCCTGCCTGGCAAATGACAGTTTCATTTGAAACTTAAATGAAACTGCGTAAAACTTAAATAAAACTTTAGAAACAAAAGGCGAGCAAATGAATGGGAGAGAGCAGGTAAAGCACTTCAGAAGGCACAAAACAGACGACCCTCTTCACAACACATGAAGTGAATTCAGCAAATCAGCTTCCTACAAAAGCTTTTCATTCTCAAAAAAAAAAACAAACAAACAAACAAAGAATGCTGTTCAGCAGTTCCTCATTCGTTGCATCTGCAGCCCTAAAACAACTCTGCAGGAGGCATTCATTCAGCCCATTGTGATTCCACTACCAATGCATTACCTTGCAAATGCGCAATCTGTTTATCACTGCTTATCCGGTGCAATTACCAGAGCTTGGCAGATTGTTTTAGCTGAACTCTAGCATGTGAATATGTGTGATATTAAATGAATGAAATAAAGACTATAATTACACAATGACTGCCCTAATCACAACCAGCAAAAATAAGAAAAATATTCAGTTAACTCCAAAAGGCCAAAAAGCTGTTTCTAGCCATTTAACCAGCTGAACCTCAGAATGAACCTTGATATTATGCTTTGCACAACAAAAAGCCAAAATTCAAGTTTTTATAAATCCTCGGAAACTGCGTAGAAATACACTCTTAGAAGTACAAACAGTGTGCGTTTGCTACCATTGAAACCGGTCAGTAAGTTCTACTGCAGACCAACCATACTAACTGCTTGTTTCTTCTGCTTGTCTTCACTTTTCCATTTGCATGGCACCAGTGCCACCTTCTGTTTGCCTCCACCTTTCCATTTTGGCATCAATTTAAGCATTCCTCATCCCACCTGCCAGAGGTAAGAGGCACTTCTTAATGTACACACATGCAAGGACACATTTATCAGCCACTGTAGCTACTTACGTCTATCTTTCCCTCTCTTTCTCCTTTTTGTTGAATACTAACACAAATTATATTCATTTCTCCTGATGAGAGTGTAATGAGAGTGAACATTTTCAGCAGGAAACAAGTTTCTTTTTTTTTGTTTTTTTGCTTAATGACCCTCACTCAGAGTGACTGGAGCAATGCTGTATTATTCTGTGTGTGGGCATAACTCTTGCCTTGTAAAATGGTGAAAACAAGCTGATGTGAATAAAGCCAAAAGGATTCTGTGCAAAACCTTTAAAACCTTGAAAGAAGCAAATATCTCTGCATCCATTTATAAGCCCATCTGCTCCATAAAACAGTTCAACAGACACTTATTTAATCATACCGGCGAAACAAACTGGCAAACAAAGAATGGGTTGCAACAAGTAAGGCAAAGTGAAATAATGAGTAGGAAGAATGAGTCTGGGTTTAAAGAAGAGTGTACAAAATACAGACAAGGAGATGGACTGAACATATTGATGAATAATACAAGCATATATTAAAGCAAAATTGGATAAAAACACAGAGGGAGGTAAATAAAAGAGTCCTGCTCATCCTCTGGGGTGTAGAGGATATCATTCTTCTAATGAATATGTCCACGAGTGCAGTGGCACACATAAGCACATACATATACACACAAGTCTGCAGACAAAACTCTATTAAAAAGCTTTATTAAACCATCAAAAGCCAGATCCCTTTTACAATCACCCCCCACTAAATGGAGTAAATTAATTCATCATATTTAAAGCAAGAGAGACAGGCAGGAAAGGTGTGAGAGTGGAGGGGAAATGATGAGAGGATGGAATAGCAGAGGAAGGAAGAGAGAGAGAAAGAAAGAGGAAGAGGAAGAATTGGATTTTTAGAGAGATGGCAGCTAAATGAAGCTGTAGAGTGTGGTACAGATGGAGAATGGCTTCAGACACAAGGTAATTATTTCCTGGCTGGTGAAATGGAAAGAGCAAGGGCTCCTTCATTAACTGGCTGTTCATTACTGGTGGATAGAGGGATGGGCACCCAGACACAGGGGTAAGCAAACATGCATGCATGCATGCAAAAAAAAAAAAAAAAAATCCCACACATAGGCACATGTTCAATTACAGTGCTCACGCACTCAATGCAAATGTAAGTGCATTTGTAAAATTTAAAAACTATTATTTTCCACAAATAAGATCATTTTGCAGGCAAGTCTGATGAGATTCCAGTCAATTTGTTCTTCCCCTGTTCCGATCCTAAAGATCACCTGTTGTTGCATGTCTGATGCACACAAGCACTTTTTTTCCTTCTTCTCTTTTTACATTTTTGTAAAAATATGGATTCTTATGAGGCATTGCAGGAAGAACCTATTTTACAAATGAAATGTTCAATATTGCTGCAAAATACGAACAGTAAAACGAGACAAATATGCAGAAATGTGGTACAACAAATCAGCGTCATGTTGACCCGACGCGAAAGTGTCATAATAGTTTTGCGAACAAAGTGTGAAACTGATTTTAAAAAAGAAAGAAAGAAAGAAAACCTTAGATGGAGGAACTGTGCCATCTGAAACCCATCTTCCAAAATGCCTAAAGAATAGTTCCACTGACAAATTAACTATTGTGTTGAAGCCAAACTTGAGGGGTCACGTGGTGGCATGGCGGTGAGTGCTCTCACATCACAGCGATCCAGCTGTAGGAGTATCTATGTGGAGTCTGCATGTTCTCCCTGTGCATACACAGGTTTTCTGCAGATATTCCGATTTCCTCCCTTGATCTAAAAACATGGCTTTCTGACTCTGAACTGGATGAATTGAAGTAAAAAGGTGGAAACAAGTAATGCAACACAGTTACACAAGAGATTTCACCGAACAGTTGCTGAAGTTTGTATGAATTTGTAATTTCTTGCTTTTGCTATAGACAGAAAAATATCTCTCTCTCTCTCTCTCTCTCTCTGGCAGCTGTTAGCTTTATCCGATGATAGCCTGCCTCATCAGTGCCGGAGATGAATTTACAGGCCATAAATAAACATAAGCTTACCTTTATAAGAGCTGTCTGCATGTTGGCGGTGGATCTCAGCTGTTTTGTCGCAGCTCCTCGTCACCATTCATTAACAAAACATTTCCTCTCAGGAACTGGTGTTGCACGTGAAAATCGCATCAGACTTTTGAGAGCGTACGCACTAAAAAAAATACTGCAATTTAGAAGTAAGTGAATGACTCACTCTAGTGTCTTTGCCACTATTATACTTAAAACTAACCGTATCAAATTTAAACCAATTTTAAATAATAAGTAGGGGAGGTTTACTAGGGTAAGTGTGTTTAAGTACTATTTATTTGCAACTTGTTGAAAACATTTAAGATATGCTTTTTGATTTTTTTTTTTGTAGAAAGTTTTAGTTATACGTTTATACTGCAGCCAGATTGGCTATAATAATATCTATTTTGCTTACTTAGTTAAGTTACCAAGGACCTGGTGGTACATTTGCATTTGTAAAAGTTATTGAATGAGGCTTACCTTCAAATAATCCTCTGTAATAAAGGTAGGCTGTTTTTCTTACATTTGTAGACTCCTCTTTTACAGCATGTTGACATTTTGACTGAGTTCATGGCCCGACTATTTTCCCATTTCTTGTGTAAACATTCACAAACACAGTGACCGACCCCTCGCTTTTACCCCCGACGAAGCATGCCGCAGAGCATTTGTATCAGCATTCAGTATCATCAGGCACTCGAATGCATCATTTGTATGTCTGCACAGCATCACTTTGACTTTTTGTTTCAGAACAATAAAGCCGATGATGCAATCGGAGTAATTTTAAAGTACCAGCCTAACAGATAAGTGGGCACTCGGAACACAGAAGCACTGGGTTCATCAGTTTAAAAAGAGATTTGAAGCTTTAAGTTGAAAGCATGGAGACAGAGTGTCAGTGGGGTGGAGGTAGGGGGGAGGGGGGCAATGAGAAACCTTGTTTATGCCTCTCATAAAGGGCTTGTCAATTCTGTCAGCCCAGAGGAGAGAAACCAATTTGCAAGCCGACACCTCGTGACGCGTGTGTGTGCGTATGTGTGGGTGTGTGTTCGACAAATGCCCACAACTTCTCACCTGTTTGCATTTTTCTCAGCCACTCTACAAATCCATACATTCCCACACAAGTATATGGTACATACAAATAAACACAACAGGAGAAACACTGGATGCCTTTAATGCATCATATTACACAGATAACTTGAACAACCTACAGAAATATGGACTACTTGTGCACACACACACACACACACACATACACGCAGAGGCACTGCGCACGAGCCCCTTTAGACAAACAAGTTATGAATTTGAATGCAAATAAGAATCTGGATGAGGGATGCTGCAGGCTGTCCATTTGGAAGAGTCATCACCCCTCTTCCATCTATGACACCTGGAGACACCACAGTCACTTCTCATCTATATCAGACACATGCACATGCATTAAGACACAGAGAGAGAGGCCCAGCATCACTAGAGCAGAGGAACATCAAGGAGACAAAGAGGCAGGCAGGTGTTTCTTATGCGGTCGCACAAATGTAAAACAAATCTGTATATATGTTTCATTCTTAACTGCTGTCACCCACTATATTGCCATACTCTCAGTTATATAGCATATAAATGTCAGGAGTGAAAGAGAATGTATATATCATACTGCATGTTATGTCTGATTGAATGCAATTTCAGCTATGGAATGAATCTATGAATTGTAATTGTAAAATATAATTATTCATTCACTGGTGGCAAAGACTGTTGGAGTTTCTTTAAAACCTATAAAGTTCATGAATGCTTTTAATGCAGACAAGCAGAAGACACTTTTGGCAGAACAATATGACCATAATTGATGGGCAGAAAAGCAGTTATACATCTGTTCATTTCAAGTGAATTTGGTGACATATAGCACACAGAGAGGAACCAAATTTGCAATAGTTCAAACACAATAACATCTTTTTTTGTGTGGCCAGTGATGCCTCACACAAGAATTATAACCTTCTATAGCCTTAAGGAAGCTATTAGAGTTTATTAATCGGAGACAATAGAGTGCAGTTGTTAAACAAGAGGAAATGTATGTAGCATCTACAAGGAAAATTGAAATGCTACTTTGTTTATTGAGAAAAGATAAATTTTACTATGCTGTCTTTAGAAGGGTCATAAAATATGACAATAGTACAGTGTAAGTACTTTGTACTGTGAAGGTAGATAAACTCATTGCTTTTGTATTACTTTTCATTTTAAAAGAAGTAGAGCTGCATTGCCTGACATATTCTTTTTTTTTTTTTTTTTTTTTGCAAG
>OMNM01038192.1:0-12835 GCA_900302745.1 Parablennius parvicornis | reverse complement strand
GTATGTGGTATTCGTTGCCAAGTCCAGAGTGCACGAATAAGAGGAGAGGTGCAGTCGAGTAGGCGGTTCATTCAAACATAAAAGTGCAGGGTGAATTTTTGCATTTTGATGCAATGTTTGGCTTTTCCCTGAAGATACTGAGTACAACCCCCTCCCTACAAAAATATATGTTTGAAATAAACTCAAAGTTGGGGAACAGGATTAGTTTTATACAATAAGACCATCAGCTTCAAATTAACTTAAGAAATCTCTTTGTTGCTGGTGGATGAGATACGATCACACCACAAAAATGATAGCTTGACATTTTCTTTTTGGGATAAAACATCTTCTGGATGATTGTATATAAAGCGAGAGCAAAGCTGTCTCGAGATATATCGCCTAATAGTGCCTGGGCTCATTGATTCATTTGATTGCAGTTTAAATTTATTGAATATTCCAAAAATCCTGTTTCTTATAGTTTGTATATGTCTGGAAATAACAGCTAGAGAGAAAGAGAGAGCGAGAGCGGCATAAAGAAATCATAAAGAAATAAGTTAGGAACAGTTCAGTTACAGTCCACATACAACTCGTGCTTTTTCTGCCCAATATTCTTACAGTACTGTTTTTCCTAATGCACAAACGTTTGATTGTTTTACCCTTTTTTAAATTTTGATATTAGTCTTTTAAATTATGACATTTTTCCTAAGTTCCCATGTTGCCTTATGTTCCCGGTTTGCAGCACTTCTATATGGAGTTTGCACAGTCCTCCTGTGTGGCTTTATTAAAGTTTTCCCTCACAATCTGAGTTGTGCTGGGTTTAGTGATTGCTCTAATTTGCCTGTGATGTCTGTCACAGTGTTGGCCTGTCATTACACTCCCAGGAAAGGCTCTGGGGCACTGCAACCTCAGTCTGAGTAAAGCTATTAAAGAGGATATACAGTTATGAAAGGGTCCAGCCATAATCAGCTTTTTGCGGCATTAAAATGAAAAATGTATCTTTTCTTCAGAAATGCAGGATAATACACACGTTGATCAATCACAAAAAGTGTGTTGTGCCTGCATCTAAAATTGCTAAACTTGTTTGCTGTTCTGAAGTCGTATGCCAAAAGGTTGCTAGGGTTCCTGAAACATGCTACGGTGCTTTGTTATGACTTGAGTTGCTAGAGCTAATTAAATGCTGTTGCAGCCTTTACTTTCCCAATTTTTGGCAGCGAAAGTATAACTATATGTCAAATTATTCCAAATAATTACCAAACAAAAGCTTTCCTCTCTTTAAATTGTTTGAATGTTATGATGCTGGATAGTATAGATATAAAAATGGAACAAAAGATAATTTATTCTTTTATCCTCGCAGAAGTTAAATCCTCCATCACCCCTCTCTTTTGGTGGAGCTGTTTATCCATTTGTTGAGCCGACGGATGCATCAATTTGACTGTCATATCTGCTTTCAAAACGATGACACCAGTAATGTTACTTGTCAACAACCTATAATTTATATATTACATCTCACTCAACCCCAGCACTTGCTTTAACACCTACGCCATATGAATTAACACATGCACTTCTTGCTTAACGTGGCAGTCTATCATATGTCAACGTTTAAAGCATTGGGTTTGTTGCACAGCGACTGTTGCACTTGGAACTATAAATTAAAACACCAAGATCTAACATTCGTAACCAGTGGAATATAGTTTCAACAAGGCGAGCCAAAGTAAACTATAATGGCAAGCTGCAAATTTAGAATACACAAGTGCTGCTCCTCTATATGTAATAGTACAAGACAAGTGTAGGTGTCAGTGGCAACACCAACAGGTTTGCATTCAGGTGCATTCAGGTGCAATGCCATACAATGTACAGTGACGTTTCCGTTGTCTCAAATAGGGCTATCATAATATCAGATAGTCACTTCAACAATATAATGAGAAACAACTATTATGATTATGATATCACCACAATTTTGACAGGCATGATGCAAATAGTATCACACAATCGAACAAATTTAAAATTTTCCTTGGAGTGTATTTTGGAATCATTTGCCCCATTTTTGACTTCCCCAGTGGAAACAAATTGACGTCTTCACTTGTCTCAATGCTCATTAAGAACTTTGCACACATTGGCCCTGGTTCTACATAAAGAATGCAAAATTGCTCCCTGATGCAACGAGATTGTGCTCTTCACTGTGTTTTGTTTTGGGGCTGATTCCCTAAGATAATCATCATTAGTGATATCACACACAAACATGAGATTTCAAATCATTTATTTGTGTGCATTAGGGATGAATTTGTTGGAAACACAGTTTGATGGTCATGATCTTGTGATCACATAGATTGATGCACCATGCTCTCAAGTATAAACATATTGAATTGGACTTGTTGGTGAAGGAAGTTATCAAATGAATGTAAGTGTTACAGCATATAGATCTGAATTTGGTATAAAAAAAAAGTATTCAATATTTCAGATGATACATCAAGATGTCAAAATTTAAGGTACAGCACAGAGAATATCGTATGTTAAAGCCTATAAATAAAAGTTGTGGCGAGCCAGCTGAGGAAACGCCTCACACATATTATCAACAGCAAATCTGCTAAAGGCTGATCTGATTTTATATGCAGTGAAAACAGATGATAATAATCCTTGCATAGTTCCAAACTGTACAAGGATTATTTTAACAAGTAAAGTACATCACATTGGGGGTTGTCGAAACAATATTTTCACAATCTGGGAAGTACACCTGGTATTGCACAAAGGCAAATGTACATTGATTGTGCGTTATTTTCAATGTCTGTTTGGTGAGATCCTCGATATGCCCTATTAGTAGATAAGCTTTTTTTGGTTTTTTCATTCCACAACTGCCATCAATACTGTTTTAAATTGCTTTCAGCCTTGGTATCAAACAGAGGTGGTAAGAATGACAGCTTGGTTACAGAGGTGAGCCAACAATCCACACATCCAAATCCAACCTAGGGTCATAGGGCACTGGAGCCAGTCCCAGCTAACAATGGACTGAATACAGGGTACACCGAGAACAGGTCACCCCTCCATCAGAGAACAAACATAGAGAAATGTGCACAGTTTGGAATTACCAATGTATATATTTGATATGACTGGCTTTAGACTGAGTGAAATCCAAAATACCCAGTGAAAAATGAGACATCCAGTGGAAGAATATAAAGAAATGCCTATAAGCTGGAAGTGAGCCAGGGTCTTTCTATCATGATGGAAGTGTTCCCACTAGAACATTACTGTGGGGCCAGAACTCTATATTTAAAATTTATTTTTCAGCTATCTTTGCATAAGATCACAGGTATCAAATATTACAACTGTCGCAGAGCAAAACAAAGTCTCCCCGAAGGGTGGGTGATAGGTTGCAATACCATGTAAACTAATATGCCATATCAGAAAAACTGTGGATACTTATGCCCTCCCCATCTTGAAGTGGAGTTTAACAGTTCCACATTCCAAGGGGACAAACGCTTCCTTGTTGAATCTGTATATTCTCCCATTTAAATTGCAACAACATGAATGATGTATGGATGCTGTGTACATTATATCAGACCTCAGGAACTTTCACTTCAACAACACATACTGTACTTACAGACACATGTTCTCTGTGCTCTCCGAAATAAACATCCAGGCGCAGTTGGCACAGGTGGCTCAAACTGCTGCTTTGGTGAAAAACAAAATGGCTGACACCTTAGCTACGGCTCCCCAGCAGGTCAAAACTCAAAATCAAAAATCATCTTAGGCTGTACACAAAATTACCACTAGGGTGAAAAGCATTGATAAGGGCCACCCAATACCCGTGTATGGCTGTTTGAACGAGTTCTAGCTGTAACTAACTTGAAGGGTCTCCCTACAAATTCAGGTGACCAAGACAGATAACTAAAATGGCATTAAAAGAGAAAGAAAAAAAACAGTAAAACTCCCACGACAGAACTCCACTGAGACTATCATACATCTGCTTTAACTATGGCAATTGCTCATCCGTATTGCTCCAATGTGTTAGTTTAATATAGTCCTTTGTCAGGTTTCAATAACGGCAATATATAGCCTATCAAAAGCGAACATTGAAATAAATACTCACAGTCATCTAAATGCCTTATCCAGATCAGAGAGGACTGTGAGCTGTTATTGTCTTCATGAATCAAGTAGATTGACAGATAATACGTATCTACGAGCAGTGCATAGAGCAACAAAGATGCACACTTATCATTCTCTTTCTTCCTCTGTCTCTTGACTTTTCTCAGAGAATTAGTATATACACACTTGCATTTGATTTCTCCTTCAAGCTTCAAAGAGTTACCTGGACTGATGATGAGGACTGGGATTAATCTGGAAAAGCATCAGAAAGCTGCATTATCCTCCTAGATTACCACTCCAGCTGCTCTGGGGGCAAAGAGGCATGTGTGTGTGTGCATGAGCGTGCGTGTGTTGTATACAAGTGTGCTTGCAAAAGGAATGCAACCTAATGTTTGAAGACAGAACCGGAACTGAAGCTGGAAGTACACCAAGCAATGCAGAAGTCTTAAGAAGGTTTCTAAAAGCAGTATATTGCTGGGTAAAATGTAATCGCATTAAAGTCTTTTTCGACGCTCTTACAGCAACTTTTTGCAATTTAGAGTGGGAACCTAAGATCAGTCCATCATGAGGCTAACAAAGACGTTTATTGTTGGGCTGTAGAAGACAACTACAGTATACTGGGAGAACCCACAAACCTGAACTGGGGTCTTTTTGCCATGAGGTAAGGGCCAAAGCCAAAAATGTCCAGATTCTAAAATTTGGGATATGCTCAATAAAACATGGTAGAGTACGTAAAAAAAAAACTCACATAGTAAGTAGAATAGGTACTTGGTAGGTCATACCTTCACCAACACCATATGAGCATTTGGCATCTGTATTTGATCAGTAACACACTGACTTTTGTTCATACAGAGATGGAAAGAGTACACCAAATTAGTACAAATACTGTTGGTAGGACGTTTTCACAAAAAAAGACAATATATTAACTGCATTTCATTGTCAATGGAATTGTTTTCAATTCAAACGACAAACAAAACTTATTTAGACATAAAATAGGAATGTTCTCAGTTAAAAAAATATAAACTTGATACAATGAAGATCCAGATATTAAATTTAGAATCAGTTGTGATTCAAGCCTTTTAAGAAGTGAATGAATGAATGAATGAATGAATGAATGAATGAATGAATGAATGAATGAATGAATGAATGATAATAATGTTAATAACTGAGCACTTTTTGCAGCTGCTGAAGACTTTCAGAATTGATCTCAATGAAACTGAATGAATTGACTGCAACACTCACAACTAGAGCAGAGAGACATGCAAATACTGATGCCTCAACTCAGCTGACGGCAAAGTACAATCAAAGCAAAACTAAAAATTGTTGAAACTGGAAGGGAGAGCGTGAGAGAGAGACAAGAAAAGTGCCACATTCTTCCAGAGACGAGTTGAAGTGAATCTCCATGGCAGGCTGACTCCGCCCATCACTCTCCCACACAGACAAGGTTGCCCACAGGGTCGTCGTAACAGCCAGGCGGGAGAACTTTGTTTTCCATAAAATTCCACAAACGTTTAAATAATTTCATGAAATTATAAAATTATCCCCATGCTGCCCAGACTCCCTGGCTTTTCAAATACAAGTATGATTCATAATAATACAGGATTTACTGAGCTCTGGTGTTTCAGTTTCCACCCTGGCAAATAGTGATAATATTTAAGAGATTCATCACCCACATTTATTATGTGTATTCCTTTAACACTAATAATGGATGGAGACAATTAGAGATTCTTGAATAAAATAGATAGAGATCAATGACAGACATGTGAATGATGATGAGAAAAATGACACAGGAGCTAATTAATATGATAGATGATAGGGTGAGCGGTTTTGACAAATAAGGCTTGATAAAGAATGAGGTGAGGAGGAATGGAGAAAAAAACAGGCCCCAGCTAAGCATTGGAGTTATCTGAATGGATAGAGGAAAGAATATTGAGGTCAGCGACGGAGAGAGAGCAACGTCAAGGTTGATGGCTGCAGGAATGTCAAAGCCTGTGTAAAGCAGTAATGAATCTGTGTTCCCAGTTTGTAACGCCACACGTAATTGGGGTATTAACCACTCAGCCAAAGATGTTGAAGGAGAAGAGAAATGCGGATAACACAAAATGTGGTCATTTTTAAATGTGTCACATAAACCTAAGATAAGGAGCCTTTTATGATTGAGAAAAGTCATCCAAATAAAGTTAAATCAACCATTAAATAAAAGAAAGAAAGAAGAAACACTTAGGTAATTAAAAAAAAAAAAAGAAAAGCTATGTACATGCCACAGTGGCAATTTTGATCTTGAGTTTTAGGGCCTTTGAGAATAGATGGAATCAGTTGAATTGTTTTTCACAGGTAAGAAGAATAAACTTGTTGTTTTCCATCCATCCATACCCGGTTCATCCAACTTGGGATTGCAGGGGGGCTGAAGCTGATCCTAGATGAGAAGTAATATAAGACATGATATATAAGATCATAAAAAATAAAGAAATAAAACCAAAATTGAAAGTATTAATATTGCATTATCAGTTAGTCACTAAATATAAACATATCCCTCTCCAAAAGATTAAAAAAAACCCCAAAAAACTAGCAATAAACAGTCATAGTGACCTGATGTGGCCTCCTGCTGAAGTAAGTCAAATGATTTTCAAAGCTTCCTCTGTTATGAAAGGGAGCTCATTTATGCATTTTTAATGTGCAATGCTTTATTGATCCATACCAAATTTGCTTCTCACACTATTCACCCTGTACTTGCAAATTCGTGGCAGATGTTATATATAGCAAAAAGGCTATGCATTTCATTCCAAATATAGCCAGTGCGTTCCTGGAGGCAGCTTCAGTGGTTGATTGCAGTGATTAAACTTCCACCCTGAGACGTCTCCTTCAACCGTCAGATGACTCTGCCACATCTAGTGATAAAAGAAGACTTGCTGTGTTGCTTTGTGAGGAATGCTACACTTCCACAATCCTACAACATGGCAGGAGAAACAAAGGAAGCTGAAGTCAAAGAGAGGCCACGCAACGAGTTGTCTCTTATCTTAGCTTCCTGTCCCAGGATGCCCTGTGACTGCTTCAGTGTCGTGCTCTATTTTTTTTTTTTTCCAGAGGCAGTTGTCGTTCGCTGCCTCCTCTATGCTCTTTTCTTTAAAACTCATTTCACGATGAGTACCAGAGCCCTCCAGTGTGACAAACAATGAGTGTCTGAGTATCTTCTCCGCATGTAGCATATTCTCCTCGTTTTTTCAGCAAGTCGTGAGGAATTCTTCATATTACTGCACCTTGTGCAGCAGCTCCTGCTTCTGTGAGCAATCATGATCATGAAGCAATCACTCAGAATAAAGCAGACGCAGTGACTGCTCCTCTCCACAACTTGTCATCCCTATTTTATCCACTTGTCACTTTAATATTCACAGAAAAAACATTACTTGCATGTGTACTGTTGGGTGAGTAAGATTGGTTTGTACATTACTAGCATGTGGCTCAGTCATCCATCCACTTTGCTGTGTTGAAAATAAAAACATCACGTTTTACTAATATAGATCTGTGCTTGTTATTGTTGGTAAGATTGTTTTTTGTTTTTTTTTTCTACGTGGGTTTTGATAAGGAAATTAGTTATATAACAAACTATCTGACGAGCAAAAGGGGAAATTTGGAGCAGTGTTGAGTAGACAGCATTGTGGAACTCAATGGATTATTTCAGTGCGGACTATGGATCTTATTTCTGCTGTTCAACTTAATTTAAAATGACTGAAACCCTTTTTTTCTTCTGTTCTTGACATTTCTTCTCAGGTTCTTCGTCATGAATGTGATTGTCTTTTCTATCTTTTTGATTTTGAGTTATTCCCAGTAGATGTTTCTCGGCTGGATGAAGTAGACCCTTGTAGGGTTGCTGCATCGGTCTGGTCAAAATGGTCGATGCCGACATTTTCATCGACCAGATTGGATTGTGAAAGCAGCATAGACCCAATCACCTGTTTGTGGATCAACACATTACTTGACAGACATTTGTACAATGTGCTCCCTGTTTTTTTGGGGGGAAATAATGATTCTGAGGAATTCCAGCTGCTTATTTTAGTCCTTCATGCATTTAATAGGGTGTTGCCAAGTTCTCAGCTGGAAAGAATCCCACTACAATGATCCAACATGCATTGTGTTGCATTCAGCTCAGACCAGAACATTTTGTGCTGTTGTAGAAGTTATAAAGAAAACATTGCTATGACATATGCGTTGCTCCAATATTTTCTTGATTTGCAACACTACCTCCCCTATCATATTATATTCATGACAAAGTTTACTGTCAAGGAATGTAGCATGATATTCAGAACACGTGGCCAACATATTTAAATTTTAATGCAATTAATGCAATGACATTTATTTTGTTAGTCACAATATGCTCCTGTCCGTAGTTACCACTTCCACCTTCTAGCTTTAATAGCTTTTATCCAAAGTAAACCAAACAGGATACCAGTGAATATCTGGCACTGAAACTTTTCCTCAGTGTTGAAACTCTGATACCACAGACATCTAATTCTAACCCTAATCCCAAAAGGATGAATGCCAGCATATAATTTCCACAACTACTATGAGTTATTGTACATGCACATGTTATTATCATAGTTGGTCTCTCAGTTTAGTGGGGTTTTTTTTTTCTTCAGCGGGGGATTGCTGATATTTGAGATGTTGCATTTTTCAGTTTTGGTGTCAGTATTTTAGTTCATCTTATCTTGTCTAATCTTACCACAATCTCTGGCTTGGGGAAGAATGGAGAGCTGATATCAAAATCAAAAGTTTTCATCTAAATGTGGCTGGGTGAGTAATTGTATCATTATTGATGGCGGTACACACTGAAACACAGGTTTATTATTTCTTTGCACTGACTTGAAGAGCAAATCATCTTAAGCATGATGCACTATTTTCTTTTGGAAAATGTCCAAAATTGCTATAAAATGAAAACTTGCCAGTACTTTTGCTACTGAACCATTGTATGCTGAGAGCTGAGATGCTTTTCACACAGGCTAAAGTAACGGCTTTCACAAATCTGTCGATGTCCATCATAACAATATGTCGCCACACAACTTCCCTCACAGCACCCAGACTGCTAAAAGCACAAGATCGGAGAGTCACATATGTTTGTTTTTCTTTCATCCATCTTTAACCAACTCCTTGTTGTGATATTGTATGTCTATGCTTCCATCACACGATGGTGAATTTAAATTACTCACAAACTGTTTTTTGGAGCAGAAGAAAAAAAAACAAACAGAGAAAGTAGCTTAGTGGAGATGGTCAGAGGTCTAATATGTAGGTGAACATTGTTTTAATGGTCCTTGTCTATTGCTGTTCTCATGAAATGTAGTCAAGATAAACTGTGGAGCTGCAGAAATAAATCCACTTTGGACAACTAAAGGTTTTTGCTTTCAAGGGCGCCTGATCTAATATAGGGGTATATATGGCCTCTCAGTGACCATGAGTAGTGCCTGTTATTTGAGAATATTTAAGGTAAGTGTCGGTAATGCTTGTCAGAGTGTGTGAGTTTCCTCCTCAGTGCCTCCTGCAGTCTGCAGAGAGACGTTTCTTCAGGGTCACCTCCTGATAAATGACTGAGGCAGAATATCTGTTTCTGTCTGTCTTCCCCTGCCTCCTACCTCCTGTGATCCAACAATACCGGGACTGGCAGGGAGAATGAGCCATACCTGCCACACACAGTCACACAACACCTTCCTGACACACACACACACACACACACACACACACACAAACACACACACACACACATATACAGGTATGTGCATACACACACTGCCATTTTTTTTTTTTCCGGACGTACCCCGGGCTGCCCAGGGACAGATTAGCTGTGACACGGTGTTGCCCTGCCACCTCTGACCTTCCAGAAAGTTCTAAGAGAGCATACCCCCGGCTCACCACTGAAATCCAATTACCAAACCAAGCAGGGAGGAAAGAGAGGGGAGATGGAGGGAATGGTAGACGAGGGTAGGTGGGAAAAGAGAAGAAGACTGAAAAATTCTTTATTACTGTAAGTTTGCAAGTCTTTCTGTGTCCCTTTGCTACAAGACACTGTGCTTGGTTTTATTTTCTTGTGTTATTTGTGTTAGATGTTCATTTGATGCCTGCAGTAGAGGACGACACATCAGAATTAGAAGTAATAGCAGGGCCAGGTGCAGTGCACACAGCAGGACAGGCCAATCAGCTCTATATTATTAGTTACAAGCCAATATTAAGAGGTAATCTGCCAGTGCCATGGGTGGGCACTAATGAAGATGGGGTAAACACTCTGCCCAAGTTACTATAAGCTTGAAAAAGTTTGCATTAGCATTGCATATTCATGAGTATCACAATTCCTGCACCCAATCTCTGTGAATCTTCCACCTGAAGGTTATAAAAAATATTTGATTAATCTTATCTTTTCACATCGATATCAATCGATGAATCTGAGGTTTGGAAGCATTTATCAAAGTTGCGCGGCAACACTTTGATATGAGCATTGATATCACAGCACACACAATCCTCCAGAGGAGCCGGATAATTAGCTTTATCAGCGGGAAGATCAGTTCGCACGGGATACAATATCACCTCTAATCCCGGTAATGCTGATGAAGGTTCTTCTGGTTCTACGTGAAAATTCGTTCGAATCATGCAGCTTATCGAGGTAACGGATCTGACTTTAATGGAAGGCACCAAATGGGTGGACCACGAGGTGTGCATCCACTGGTCATGTGCAAGTCCAAGTGCACACACTTGTAGACAATCAAAGTCAGGAAAATAGTATGGTTGGCAAAAGAAAACTTGCATATATGTGATCATATGGAATCACTTTATATTCAGAGAGATAGCTGTATCGATTAAAATAAAAGGAGGTTATGAAAGCAAGATCATTGTTATTAAACAGTAGATGGAAAACAAGAATTTGAGGAAACCAATCAGAAAACCACAGCAGTGGCTGTTTGGTATATTGATTGCAACTCTGAAACATGAAATAAGTCACTATGTGACAGCTCACTTCTCTTAAAATGAAGGAGTCTAATTATAAGGGAAAAAGGCAGGAGGGCCCCATAGATATTATTTCTACTGTTATTAGTGTCAAACACTGCAGTGTGTCCCTCATCCTATGTAAAATATGTTTGTCCTTGAAGAGCCACATTGGACTGGGGCCTCGGTTTATGGGTTAGGAATCCTTGTGTGAATATTTTTATACTTCTAATATGCTTGATTTAAAGCAAATGCTTTATTTCCAGTCTGCCACTGGATACTCCTGTTGCTTTACTCTTCATAAATCTAGAGAAAAGATACACAGAATGGCAAACAACTCCACATATATATGTTTAGGCAAACATTTGTTGAACATATATATGTATACTAAGACAGAGCTCAGTGTTTATATAAATACATGGAACCCTGACATGAGGAAAAACCAAGTACGCACTCAAATGCTTACCACCAAGGATTCATTTTGGTCTACTTTCTTCTGCCTGAAAATAGCCATGTATATCAACATTATGCCTATTGAAGTCTTTATATAAAAAACAACCCTCACATTGAGGAGACTTACGAGAGCACAAGGACTGTATAAAGCTATTGAAATCATTGACGTTATTAAATAATTGACTTAATCTTGCTCTCATTTAATACCATTCATGCCCTCTCATATGAAAAACAACTATAAAATAATCTTGAATGACTGAACACTTCAGGTTTTCATTTATTTAATTAATTAATTCATTTGTGTATAGAAAAACGACTCAGTATTTTCAGTCTTACAACATTATGTAACACATTAGAATTTCTTGTGCGTTTAAGGCAACATCAGTTCAAAGCAGAATCCTACAATGAGTCTCAAATGACTTATAATAGCTCTATTTTATAATCTTACTGCAATGTTTTTATTTCTCTGAAAAGTCTTCACTGAATCCAAATTATTATTATAAAGTAACTCATTAGTTTTCCCGTCCACACTGGCTGTTCAGCTGTGAGGCACAGCTCATCAAAACTTTGCAGGTTTGTATCCCGAGGACATGATCTGACGGTAATTCCAATCACTTTACATCACAGTGACATGACTCCTTTGTGGAAACACTTGCAGTTGCATAGATCTTCTACTTGCTGTGTTTGTGTTGTTTTTTAAAGACATTAATCTTGAAATACTGCGAAATTAGCAACAGGTTCTCCTTCATGTGAATGTATAAACACTTTTGGTTTCTTCACAAATGTCGATAACTCTGATCCAATGTAGTTTGTGATAAACAGCATTCTAATGTTCATCCGGTTATTTCTTTTAGTTAACATATCTAAAAAATTGTGTTTTTAGAACCATAGATGAAGATGTATAAGCTTAGATCAATGACATACAAAGGTCAAAACATAAAATAGGAGTTGAAATGTTTTACATTGATTAAATGGATTTAATGCAAGAATTTGTAATAAAGTGAAAACACAAAGTAGTTTAACATTAAATGTTACAAAACAGGAAGATTAAAATGTATGTATCATGAGAGAATGACCTACAGGAATACTGTAAGAGAGAAATTGTTTATGTTGGTTTATGTATTTTTGCATTGTATTCATCTCTGTGCCTGTTAGAACCCAGCTCCGCTAGCAGAAATGTGATTAAAGGTAGTAACAATTTCCAAATGGAAAAAAGGTGACTTGCATGAAGTGGAGGTTTTATTGTATATCTAAAGTAATTTTCCAGCAACCACAAATGGATACAAAAAACAAAAGGAGTGCCAAACAGATAATACCGAAAAAAGAAAAAGAAAAAAGGAAATCGTGGGGGGGGGGGGGG
>OMNM01038191.1:0-12556 GCA_900302745.1 Parablennius parvicornis | reverse complement strand
TGGTGGCTGTCCTGGTAGCAGTCTTAGAAACTCTCCTATAGCTGTGAAGTAGCCTCAGCATACTGTGAAGGTGAAGCTGTAAAACATGCTGAAGGCTGCTGAAGACATATATTTTCAGAAGTGTCAGGCTTTTGCCAACAATAACCGGAAGAGAAGATGATTTCAGATCTTTCCACACTTTTGGAAAGACAAAAAACTGTGCAGAAGACTAAGTTGAGTCATTTCCATGTTAGACTGCAAATAAATTTAAAGTGAAAATACACACTGGATGTAGCACACTGCTTATTTCACTTTTTTGCACCCGGAGACACGTTTTTTTTTTATGTCTGAATGTTTACATAAAATAAAAACCAAGACTGTAGCAGATTAAATATGAAAATTTAATACATAATTCAGAGTTGTGTTTTTTTTTTTTTTTAGTGCCTGTAGATGCCGGTATTATTGATGTCAGAAAAATATCCAGTATTTACCTAGCAAACCTTCAGTTGGTGTAAAGATTGAATGTGCTGGAGGTTTGCAAAGTTGTGGAAACTTTATGAAGAGGGCTCATCCTTCCACACTGGGACAATCCGGGGTTTATCTTATCTCTTATAGTGTAAAAACTGACCAAAATCATACGTAGATATTTCTCAAATTCATAATAAGAAAGAGATATTAGTTAACACCGCTGTCCTGAAATGCAACGTGGTATTTACAGAGAAAGTTCACTCGAAATGAATACTATTGAAATAGCATTGTAAATGTGAGGTAATCGAATTTAGTTCCTGTTTACACATCACTGTTTTCAAGTGAAAATGTAAAGCTTTCATTACATTTTGGATGTCTGTTTACGGTGGGAGACCTACACTTTTATCCCATCATTTAGGTTTCTTCATGTGGAATTGTTGGGCGAGAACAACTCCCAAGGTGGAACATTTCGATAACACTTGGACTCTGTTGTGGTCTAAACAGGGGAAATTGGAACAATTTGAAAACACTCTGGTTCCATCGCCATGTAAACAGAAGAGATACTGCTACTGTAAAAAAAAAAAAAATGTTCTGTACACGAGTACATGGACGATAACAGCAATGTTTCCTCCAGAGTGTCATGACTCCCAGGTTCCATTTTCTCCTGCGATTTGGTAGTTTAATAGTTTAAAGTCACCCCAAATAGCAATTCAAGGAATGTCCATGTACTTTCTGTTGTTAATATTCATGGCATATTGTTCTCTGTATTAATGTGTATGTGTGTGTGTGTGTGTGTGTGGTTTCATTAAAAAAACAAACAACAGCACCCACTAGAGGCCTCACTTGAAAGTGCCATAATTTTCAGTATTTCTGATGTTGCCGTGTCACAACACAACACAACACAACACAACACAACACAACACAACACAACACAACATAACAAAACATTTGTGAAACGAAAAGGCAAAAACGGTGTGCTTTCCCTTTCCCTTTTTGCAGCGTGAACTGGGTCTCAGACAAAGGCGCATTGGTGTTTATTTAAATAATCATATAGATTCTCACATATCACATAGATTACTGTTATTTTACTGGTCTGGCCCACTTGAGATGGAATTGAGATGAACTGTGCCCCTGAACTAAAATTAGTTTGACATCCCCACTTTAAATTTTGGATGTTAGCAGTTTCAGAAAAAAAAAAAAAAAAAAAATGAACTCATGACTAGAAAACAAACCAAACTCCAGGCAGCTGCAGACAGGCCTCCTCAAGGTAATTATCCTCCAGTTGCCGCGCTGTGAATACAATCTAATCTTAAGGCGACTGTCTTTAGTGTTGCTTTAAGGTGGACATAGTCACTTCAGGATCGATAGTTCTTACCTTAAGTGAACAAAAGTTTTGTGAAACAGTAACACATTAGAGAGACACAGCAGTTCTATATTGACAAAATCTATGTTTATATCAAATCAAGTTTGCAGGTTCACTGTGTCAGGTTTGTTGTTGAGATTGTGGCAATGTGCAAAGTACCTCAGTAGTTTCACTTTTAAATTTGAAAGTGTCAAAAAATGAAATGTGACACGCCCAGAAATAAAGCCTCAGGTTCCCCAGGTGCTCAAAAACCAGAGAAGCTGTGAGTTTCTTGTGAAATTAATCAGGAAAGAAAAGCTCAAAGTGAGGTGACAGTGAAATCACGCTGAAGAACGGGGGGCAGGTCGGGCCGCTGATATCACACCTGGAGAAGAATGAGACCAGGCGGCGCTGACGGAAAGAGCTGAGGGATAAGAAAATCAGCATTTCAATTACATGAAAGCAATTGTTTTTTATCTTGAGTGCAAGTTAATGAAACTAATTAGTCTTTGCGGCATGAACCCTCTGGCACATTAGATAATCGCCGGAGGCTCAGATAGTGCCAGTCAATTTTTAGCTTACCGCGGCATGGGAAGGGAAAAACAAACAGGTCCTTATCGCTCCAGCCGGCATTACACCCGGGGTTCATCTCAACTTCGACACCTCTTTCCACCTTTCCGGGTTACTTACTGACCACTTACACGAGATATGCACAACATGGCGTTCTTTTTACGACAAGCCTTAGGGTCTTTAGAACAACTTCATTAGCGTTTGATTGAGAGCTCAGGAAATTAGAATATCTATCTGGAATAGCGCATAGCAGCACCGAGGGAGGAAGCTTTTATCAGCTTTAGAAAACAACACGCATTAAATGCATTGCCATGCAATACAGGTACACATTGCTATGCCACAATATGTGTATTCAGAAGTTCTCTAATAGCTTCCACCACTCAGCGGTGAGGATCGTTTCTGTGACTCATGGTGTCTGCAACGACAGTGAATCAGACAAGGCTGCAGCACTGTGAAGGAGACGGCATTCACATCACATGCACAGGGACATTATATTTAGAGTTTAATCTTCAAACCTTTCTAAACTTTTCCACGGTATAAGTGTCAATTTAACATCCCATGTTGTTTTTTGTTTGTTTTTTAAAGATTCGACTGTAGCCTATAAAACAGGTGCCATATTCACACCAGGAAGGTCAGATCATTGGGGATGCAGTCAGAGCGTACTAGGTCAAAGGATTACAGTTCCACTTGGACACAACGAGTAATCTAAAGCTTTGCTACAAGGTCTGCTATGATGGTGTAACAGGCCATGAGAACAACTCAAAGAAAATACTTTTTCATGTTTTGTTTTTTTCTTTCCTTCCAAGCAGAGAGCAGTGGGAGCTGTCCATGGTGCTGAAAGAGCAAGCAGCATCCAGTGGAGGCTCGTGACAAGAGCCAACTAAAATAGCAGAGCCTTACTATCTATGGGATCTAACATAAAATATAACCTGTACTACTGGTTCGACTGGATTGTAACTGCATGTTTCATTATGAAGGTGTTGTTGAAGCGAATGTTTCAATGACAGGTGACAAACACATTTGAGTTCAGTGGGAACATTCAGCCCAATTTCATTTTCAGTGAGCCAGACTGGTAAAATAGTGCCACAATAACCTTTACATTCAAATTATAAAGTTTTCTTTTCTCTGTGCAGAGTATCCATGATGAAAATGTCTAGAACTTTGCAATAACCCCTGAAATGACTCCAATCTCAACATAAAGCCAATGTTAATTGTAACTTCTGGTGCAAAATGCACTGAAATCTCCAAAGAACATCTAGTATAGCTGTTGCATCATGCAAGTTTTTTCCAAACATGGCTGATGACAATGTTAGTTTGCCCACAACAATATAGCTATCATTCATGGCAACGTCACTAATATCTCAGGCTCGGGTCTCAGTGTTGTATTCTGTTACTCTAAAGAAAAAAACTAATCGGTTTTTCTCCTTGAGATTTTTATAATTAGGTTGGTGGGGCGAATTTGGTCCTCATGTGGGCCAGTTTTGGCTCACACGTCTTATGTTTGACATCTCTGTTTTAATACTTTCAGTCCTGTTTCATAAATTATACTTATAGAAAAAAAACATGCATGAAAAAGTGCCAAGCGATCTAAAGAGATTCAGAATTTGACCCAAAAGGTCAGATCTTAGTGGAGCCGTGGCGTTAGATCGCTCGCACATTGATCAAAGCATCACCTTGCGTTTCTTGTTTTATTACCAACCGTCAATTGGCTGACCTTCATGTATATAAATGGACACTACCTTTAATGGGCCGGCAATGGATTATTTCCACTTATATCTGTTTGTCAAAGCTCTTAGAACTCCCGCCTGGTCAATCAATAGTCAGAACTGCATGAGGATATGCTTCGATCCACATCAGAAGGTAATGAAAAAAAACTGTTTTAGGCACAGTGGATTCAGTCACACAGTGAAGTGCAGGCGGCAAACAGCTGTGCTGTTCAAGGCCTTTTCTAAAACAAAAAATAGACCACGTATATTGCAAGGGTCTACGACTTCTCATCAAAAAACGGTTTGTGTTGTATGAGCAATATTTGTATAATGGACATGTCACTGACATTTCAGAACATCGGTCAAGAACAGTTCAAGGCTTGGATAGTTACATTTTGTCAGTATTTAAAATCAGTGTACATAAAGGCCATTGACATATAACAAAGTGTATTAGCAAAAGACAAAAATCTGATTATTATAATTTGATATACACTTAACACATTACCTTGATGGTATGTATGCTAATACAGGATGTGTGAAATAAAATGCCGATGATATATTATTTGTGGATACATTTTAAATAAGATTTGATTGTGTTTTCAAACCTGGGGTTCAGGGCTGATATAGGGGACCCAAGTGTATGTTTGTTATATTTATGGCATACAAGCGCCTCACCAACTCCCTACTGAAGAGCCTTAGCTTTGACCATGTTTGCTACCCTGATATATACTTTGGAGTATATGGCATGTGTTAAGAATCTCAGAAAATACCAGCAGGAGTACTTATTATTAGCTTAATGTACAATACAGACTGTTATTTCCAACCTATGAAAACCAATGATTTGTTTAGGATGTTTGAAAAGGAGGTGAACATTATCTTTGTCTTCAGCAGGGATGCTGCTCTGTTCTCTTAAATATTGAACTGATGTTAGCAAATCTTTGACAACCCCAGTTACTTTTTAATGTTATTTTTATCTTTCCTTTTTTAAATTGAAGCATTTTGACCTGCATTCTATGTATGTAATACAAATGATTTATTATTTTAAGTTATTGTTGTGTTGAGTTGTGTTGTGTTACTATGTTATTGTTGTGAGAGGCATTCACTCAACTGGCTCTCCACAACTTTTATATGTACACTTTGATAACAGATATTTTGGTTTTACATTTTTTGGTGAGTCTCTTCTGTTATTCCCAGAGTTTTGACCATGTGACAGACCGCGTCCTTTGTTGCATTTTTCTTTATTTTTATTTTTCTACTGTCAAATTCAGTTTTAGCTTGCTGTAAAGTTTCAATAGATTTGTGTTTTGCTCCACCTTCCTCCATGCTATCACATTTCATTTGGTGCCTGTGGTGGATCAGCACTCCATTTAGTCACTCCATGAAAATGATACAAGAAACGATACATTTTCCAGCAGATCCTTTTCATATAAGCTGGCCTAATGCGCACAAAACCATTGCTATAATTCTCCTGTTTTCTGTCTCCTGCGTGACATCACTCAAGTTATTTGTAGTTAGTCATTCATAAAATGGAACCTGCAATCTATTAGTGCATTTGTCCATTTACTACAAATTATACTGAATATTAGTAATTCAGGCTCAAATGTGTGTATGTGTGAAATGTAGAGATGCCTCTTTTATTTTAAGCACAGACAACATGGTTTTAAGCATGTTGTCATTGTTTTTAATAAACTTTTCTGTAGATTGTCAAATTTGAAGTAGCAGTCTGATACTCAGGGATATTTTACTGAACTATAGGAGCTGAGTAGTATTTATGTCATGTGTCATATGTGATGTGAAGCACTAATATCAGGCAGTGTCATTGAAACTCTACAAACAGCACAAATATTCAATCATGTTTTATGTGACTGTGTCAATAGCAGTTGGGAGGATAATAAGAGTTAGAATATGTGGTTGGTTTTTGGCCTTCAGAGCTTTAATTGAACAATTCTATGTGAGTTAAAATATATAAAACATAAAAAAATAAAAAATAAATACAGACAGTGACTAATGTTAGTAAATGTATTTGGATCTGGGACTCAGAATCTGGAGGGACAGGGAAGTTGGATTGCAAAGTACAGAAACTTCAACTAGGTCAGAACTATTCCTGGTCTCCCACCATATGCTGAAAGGTGCTCCAGTATCCTGGCGGGTGTGAGTGGAAGAATATCAATGGAGCTGCAAATTCATCAGCTGGCACCGCAGGTATGCAAAGCGCGGGGTGTTTGCTGCAGTGCAGCCAGTGTCCAGCAGCTGCTCAGCCAGCCAGCTTTCCCATACCCCTTATTCCTAAAAGTCAACATCATAAAAAATCTAGAGAGAGAGTCAGCATCAGGCTGCCAGACATGAGCAGATTTATTTATTATTTGAAGCATTTATTTAACAAATTAGCATCTCAGCCAGAGCTTATTCCAAATGATTTGGATTATGAGCAACTTTGATCATCGTGGGGGCCACAAAAACTTTATCCTCACCTCGAGGGCCTGAAATTTGATAAAGCAAATTTACAACAAGGATATACTGTCAAGGTGTGTTGATATAAATTTCAAATGCAGATCAGGGTCTAATTTGAAATGACAGGATGATTCCAACAAATTAAAAAAAACTGAGACAGCTGTACAAGACGACACAGGAACAACACTGGGATTATGTAGGAGACATGGAAGACAAACATATGGACAAACCGGGCTTATAGTATATTCACGGCAGGAGGGAGGGCTGTGTGAAGAACTCGGGAAGTGATGAGGAGGAGCACACAGGGCGGAGCTATACACAAGAGACTAGACACATGAAAACACACAGACATGCAACATGAAGACAGACATGAACTTGAAAAGACATCATGTGAAACATGAACACGGGGAAACGTGCGCATGCTTACATGAAATGTTGGTATGGAGTTTGGAAGTTAAACCTCGTAACAAACATAAATATGAAGTCATAAACAATAGCCAAAACAATAAAAACAATCACATTAAATCACCCATCTGAGTAAAATAGCTACTACTTAAATGAAAAGAACTACATACATTATTTAGATTGGTACAACAAACATGTTAGGTGAAAACACATTTATTAATATAGTAATTCCAGAGTCATTAAAATTACTATCTAGTTTGAAGGCGGTTTATGGGACATACCTTCTCCTCCCTCACTGTGAAACCAACCTGATATTAATTTTAGGAAACGGTCTTATGAGTAGTAACACATGTGGACTGTAAGCAACCAACTGCCTGTATTAAATAAAAACCTGTTTTCTGGTTATATTCTATTCTAATAATATCCCCCAGCCTGTTGCATAGCCTCTATTCTTCATTCATAAAAGGAAAACTGAATAAAAAATTAATTGTTCAACAAAAGGTCAGGGCCATAATGTGGACTATTACTTGGTTTGTATACTGAACATACACAGTACATACTGTACATGAAGCACTATACTAAACAATACATTTGCCTTATGTAACAGGAGCAATATGAGTGTCTGTTTGTTGTCCCTTACACGCCATTCGTGCTGCAGCCATTGCGACACTGGCTTATTATTCATGTACAAATTGGGTCTACAGCTGCCATGTGGCAGATGAACATGTGAACTATCCAAATCCGAGCAATGTTTTTCCTCTTGCCGTCTTTTGACATGTGTCCCTGATCCTTAATTAAGTCTGCAGTGTCGGAGGAAGATGTCCACATTACTCCTCTGACATTTCAGCTCCACTGATATGGAAACCACAAGTGTACAGATTCCATTAAGTGTGCAGGGCACGTGGTGGGGGAAACACGGGGCACCCGCAGGATTCCTTAAGTGCCATTTCCTCGGACTGTCATGTCGTCTGTGTGAGAAATAAAATCAGTTTGGTGCCACTGGTCCGAACTCACCAGTACCCCAAACCAGCAGAGCTGCAGGACGCATCGCAAATTCATCGCCATCATATCAATATTTTAAATATGTATATTGCAATAGACAGACTTTATCTGCGATAAATTCCCATTTACAGTGAAATCATGGATAACATTTCACATCACTCTTTCAACATTATGTAATTCCTGGTGGCAACAGGCCAAAAAAAGATGCCCAAAATAATAAAAATCAAATAGAAATGACTAAAAACAACTGCTTCTGAAACGCCATTGATGGAAACAGAATATGCACATTTGATTAAAAATCTAAATATAAACTTCATAGAATAGAAGCTTAAAATATAAAAATAAAAGGAGCACTATTTCGGAATGAACTATTTATTTAACGCAAGTCTTTTATGATCGGATTACAAAATCATTGTGTATTGCATGTTTAACAAAAATTGTGCAGCACGGCGGTCAAAAAATAAACACATAAAAAAATCATAATTCATTTTCATTTTTCAAGCAGCTGTCACTCCAGTTATATACTGAATAAAATAAAATACAATCCTATAATTAATTAGATGTTTCCACGGTTTCTTCTGGATTGATCGATCTGCCACATATTTCACAGCCTTGTTTATTTCAAGATGATAATCTAACCAGACTCCCACAAAGTCCAACACACCTGACTGAGCTCTCCATCTTTCCTTTTTCCTGCCTCATTAGAGTAATACTTTCCTCGCTGCTTCCATTAAAGGATAGCATCACCCGCTTTCATTTCAATTTACAAAATCTTAAAACCACACCACAAAATTTTCAATATTTTTTGCGAAGAAGTACAGTTTGAAAATGTCAAAATCATGCATGATTGGTAAGTGGTCAAATCAAGGTAGAGTATGGTAGAAGAAGAAAAAACACTGTTACATATGCAAATACAATTATTTAGGGATTTCACTGTTGGTAAACCGTCAAAGAAAGTTTCATAATTTAATGCAAATATTTTTCCCAACACAATGTTCATCCAACTAATTGTACTTAAGTACTTTTAGACCAAACTATTTATCCCTGAAGCCCTGTTTCTAAACAATGTGCTTTGACCTTTGCACATTTCAGTATTATTTCTGCCTGATTCTGACATCAAATTATTCAAACTTTGATGTATTTGTAAAAGCCTGAAGCTGTTTACTATGCTTCATTTCCATCATGTCTGATTTCGTTAATGTTTATGTTAAAGTCTCGGGCCTGAAAGTACCTTACTTTACCTTCCTGAACTTTTACATGATGTCATCTAATGTGAAAATTGCTTGCTGATATTTTTTTACTGTACGAGCTATTCAAAACCAAAAAAAAAAAAAAATGTTGAGAAAGGGTCCATTTTAATAAATCACTTTAATACCCTTGTTTTCTGAGCCTATTACGGCTTATATACCCAATTTCTGGAGACAGCAATTTGTTCCTCTTTGATGTTTTTAAAGT
Source organism: Parablennius parvicornis (assembly GCA_900302745.1). Classification (NCBI taxonomy): domain Eukaryota; kingdom Metazoa; phylum Chordata; class Actinopteri; order Blenniiformes; family Blenniidae; genus Parablennius; species Parablennius parvicornis. The sequence continues at coordinate 3,178 of OMNM01038191.1, read as the reverse complement.
GTTTTATAAATAAAGTTTGCTTGTTTGCTTTTGTAGAGTTGTGACATAATCACTTTGCAGTCATCACTGCATGTCTAAGAAAGCTAGTAGTAGTAGTATAACATGCACTGTGTATACAGGCTCATGGTATTGTGGCTCAACATCTTCCATGTTGAGTTTCAATTCAGGAGATATGAGGCACTCTCGCTCTTGAGCGCAGGATTTCAATTGAACTAGTTGGAATACTTCCCATTTCATCAGCTAATTCTACAGGCAACACTTGGCTGGTGAGCTGGGCAGAGTATAACAGCAGCTCTGAATGTCCATAATGGAAAAGGAGAAAAAATACATTCTTAGCAAATAACAAAAGAATGCTTACAAAATTGTAGTTGTTGTTACTGTTTTGCAGCATTAGTAATAGTCAAAAGTATCTTCATTATGATTGAGTGTTATTCGCAAACAGGTCACCCAACAACGTGATGTGATGTCTCCTGTTCATGACAAATTTCTTATCACGGCAGATACACAAAGCAGATCTGAACACATCTATTTGACAAAGTTTCTTATAGTTTACAAGTCAGCTTATATGCTGTCAAATAACTTTGTAAATCCTGTTGTTGTCCTAAACATAATGTGAAGAACAACATGCTTATTCCTTATCCATAATGTCACACAACCTGAATGATCAGAGGGAAATGAAGAGTCCCACATTTACTTTTACATTTTTTTTTTCTCTTTCAAAACAAACAGAAACACACAGAAACCTATGATTCACACACAACAGCACAGCTTTATCCAAGACAGGTGACCAAGTCATGACACACATGTCATCCCCCACTCTAATGGGGGATTTAGAGTCACTTATCAACACGTTTTTGGACTCAGCATGAACTTTTAAGTACAAGAAAAAAAGAAGCATGCACACTGCCAGCAGAAAGGTCACCATCATTTAGACTGAAAATAATGCTAATTCTATTGTCAATCATCTATAGCAGGGGTGTCAAACATAAGGCCTCATGGGAGCCAAAACTGGCTCCCATGAGGTTCCAATTTGTCCACAAACCAACAAGAAAATTGTAAAAACTTCAAAGAATCAATTATTTTAATAATTTTCTAAAGAGTAACAGTCATAACAAAACACTGAACAAATTGTTGCAATCAAACTAGCCTTAAAGCTGCGCTGTCAGAGTGAGTTTGTAAAAACATTCATAATGGAAGAACATGTTCACTGTATTTTACACTAGAAGGTATAATTAAACTTGGCTTTATGTTGAGATCTGCACTTGTTACTTGTTTTGTGAACATATAGACAATTTCATTGTGTATATTATGCAACACAATAACACAAATAAAAACTTTACAGGTTATTATGGCACTATTCTATTGTTCTGGGTCACAAGCTGAAATCGGGTTGCAAGTGGGCACTGAACTAAACTGTGTATACACACCTGATGTATAGTTTGGCTACTTCAAAGCCTTGAATCTACATATGTAATGTTAAAATCCATGACAAAAACATGGAAAGTAAAAAAAAAAAAATCTATACCCTTTATGTTTGTAATTAAGTCACTGAGCTCACACAGTATAAAACAGTCTGATAAAAAGGTTCATGTATTATTTCCTCCTTGTAAGTTACATGTCAGTTGGAATCACTGTGGAGTTACTCGCAGCTTCTCAAAGGAACATTGTCTTTGAGTGTCAAGTCCCAACCAATAAATGAACCTAACAACACCCTCCTCAGACTAGAGAGCTGTGTCAGCCGAGCTGTCAGAGGAGCAGCTGGATTCCTTCGGAGTCGAATCTCTTCAAGACAAGTGAACATTTTGTGTGCTTCCTTACCGGAATGTAGCTTCAACTGGTATTATCTGCTTATCTGCTTATCTGCTTATGCCCTTGATATCTGCTATGCCTCACTCCGCTTTAAAAGAAAAAAAAAAAAAAACTGAGATGATGATGGCACACAAAACACGAAAATGTTCAGCCTGCTTCTTCAACAAAAGCTGAAGAGAGCGGTGCTATATGGTGAGTTATGAGGAATCTAGCCAAATCCTTCTCAGGGAAATATAATCTAACAGCTGGTGCTAAAAGCACAAAAATCAGGTGGACTTCCTCAAAGGCATGCACCGGCACTAGATGAGAAGGTTTTAAAACAGTATTTTATCTAGCATGCGTTAATTGTGCTTATGGCGTGAATATTCCAGGAAGGAGACGGGACCCTGTGAAGCTGAGCGCCTCAAACACTCTCGCAAAGGTGAGTCAAAATCTATCACTCTGTTCCATTTTTACACGAAAAACTCTTGCCAGGATGAGGAAAAATTGGCTGCCAGCTCAGTGTCCTAAATTTCTTTGGGCCCTGACAGGTTGATGCCGTATTTACTGTGTGAAATATAATGCAATGAGATGTGGCTATTAGAATGGCTGTAGCTCTTTTTGATCAGGGCCCTCTGCAGCACAGAGCTGTCAGCAGAGTTCCCAGAGTTTTTCATTGGGTCGGAGATGCACGGCCCATTGGGGAGCCAGAGTAACAGATAGATGGAGCCTGTGGGGTTTGCGTACACCGGTCCGACACAGACCGGCTCAATATGTCTGGATGTTTCTGCAGCATTCTTCCTGGAGCTGCTGTTGGACAGAACTTCTGTGCGTGTAAAAGCTCATGAGCAGACACTAAACTTTTTTTTTTTTTCTTTCAAGCAGCAGGGGTTAGGGGGGTGGCGGGGAGTGGTTCATCTCTGTGTCATCTCAAGTGTCCTTGAGCAAGGCACTGGACCCTAAAATGTTCCCAATGGATGGTCTGAACACCTTGGATAGCTGCCTCCTCCATTGGTGTGTGAATATGTGAATGCGATTAACAGTGTGAAGCACTTTGGGGACCGCTCAAGCAGTGGAAAAGCGCAATATAAGCAAAATCTATTTGCCATTCTTTGACAAGACCAGTTGTTTCATATGAAGCATTTCAAACTTTGAAATTTCAAGACGAAGTCGGTCACGAGAACTGCTTGATTTTACATGTTCTCCCTGAGACACAAGCAGTAATAAAACTACAGTATATGCATAAAATCTACAACAGTGAGCGATTAGTGTACTCGAAAAGCCCACTTGCTGATTATCTATTTATTTATTTTGTATTCATCCCAGACATGTCAAAATTAATACAAAATGCAAATGCATACAATCAATATGAATTTACACTAATATGATA
>OMNM01038190.1:0-12711 GCA_900302745.1 Parablennius parvicornis | reverse complement strand
GAGACGTACCGACTGTGGAGCCATATTGAGATACTGCAGCAAAGAGGAAACAGACGGTTGTTTTTTAATCACTTTTCAAAATCTGCCACCGAGTCCACATTAAGCTCCTCTGGTTTCCACGGAGGGAAAAATCTGAGCGGGTGAAGTTTATGTGTCCAAAATGGTTTAAAACAAGTTGGTGAATCCAGCAAATTAAAACCATTTAATTAAAGAAAATCAGCTTCTTTTAAAGGAGGGACTGTCGGCACCAACATTAGTATCTTAAAAAATCTCAAAAAAGATTTGAGGATGAGTTTTGACCACTTCCCCACCAGTACTTGATTACATTGATAGTTACTGATTTAAGTATTGTTCCAGTTTAGTGAAACATCACTTTATTAGTTATTCATTAGTACTTTACATGGAACTAAAATGAGCTCTTTCTCGATTACATACATAGTTACTACTCACTGCTTTGAATACTGTGCTGGAGGGGTTACTGTGCTCGTCACTGAAAGTAGTAATAGATTACCTGAGTACCGAGAGTACATGAACATTATTACTTGATTTTACTGCATGAGTAACTCTACTTGATTACAGTCAAAGTTCCTCATTGTGAAATTGTTCTTATAATAAAACACAGATGTCAAATTGAATAACAAATGTATTGAAAAGATTCTTCCCTTTCTAAATGGTCTCATCAGTTTATCTGTCGATATCTAACAAACTCTTGTTACTTCAGATTGTTTCTGTCGGAAAGTTTCTAAAATGTATTTCGACCTTTGAAGATATTTTAGCTTGAAGAAAAATAACTAACTTTAACTTCAAATCTTTCACAGTGTAACTTTAGTCTAAATTCAGTGATATTGAAAAAGACTTTAAATAGTCATCAATAAAAACGAGTAAGTAGTTTGTGTTTTCACCATTGGAAAGAAGACAAGAGAAAAACGGTGAAACTGGCTGCTCACCTTTTCTCTGAAGAAGAAGACGGTGAAGACGATGCAATAGATGAGGAGGAACGCGTCCAGGAAGTAACAGATCACCGTGTCGCTGAAGAAAGTCTCTGAAACCGAGGAAGAACGAATGGAGGACTTTCTGCACTGGAATACTGGACATCTTGTACTTCTGCTCGTTTACTGGAAGGTTTTACCAACTTTAATGTAAACTGTGTCTGCTCGTCTCAGTCAGACATTATTTTTTCTTTGTTTTAGGAGAAGATGGTTTTGACAAATAGTTTTCATTTTGCAGCAGAGTGACTCATTAAAGTTGACTTTATGTTGGTGTTTTAGTCATTTCTGGTTGAAATAGAGATAATTTCATGACGTATAATCTGCAGCACATCAAAGGAAAACCTTAAAGTTGAGCTTAAAGGTTATTCTGGCAGTATTTCACCGGTCCAGGCGTCTCCGGGTGAAGCTGGACTGCACGCGGCTGCTGGGATTAAATGTGTTTGATTCTCCTGCTTCAGATTGTGAAATCCAGAAAACGACTGAGCGAAGGAGCAACGTGTTCTCAGCCGGAGCCACAACCAGGGCTGTTGACTGTTACAGTGCGTTATAAATAACCGCCTCTCAAACGGGTCGTGTTTGTGTGTCAGTGCGTTTGGTCGGCACACAGCGTGCGATGGAAAGTGGCGGCTCGGTGAAGAAGCGTTGAGTCAGAGGTCGGGGACAGGAAGCGTCGTGTCTCCAGATCAGCCTGGTGGTTCCGCCGAGGCTCGCTTATCTCTGAGTGCGGTTGGAACAGAAACCGTGTTGTGAGAAGACTCGCCACCTGGTTGTATCTTCATCACGGCGAAGAGCCAGGTGAACGGGATTTTGTTCACCTCCAAGGTTTTTCACCAACTGGGCAGATCATGGTCAACACGAAGCGGCGGGTCAAACCAAGTCAAACCGAGTCAAACCAAGTCAAACCAAGTCAAACCAAGTTAAACCGAGTCAAACCAAGTCAAACCAAGTCAAACCAAGTCAAACCAAGTCAAACCAAGTCAAACCAAGTCAAACCAAGTCTAAAGGCTTCGTCTCGTCTCAACCTGCCGACACCACGAATCCTCCCGATTCAGCAGACGTGAACTTTTTTAAGATTTGTGGCGTTTCCACCGCAGCAGCTTCTTCCCCCTGCAGCCACCGGACGAGTCCACAGGGGTTCTGCTCACTGTTTAGTCTCAATGTTCACAGAAATACTCCAGCAGGCAACGCCATTTAAGGCTTTAGTGACATTTCAAACCTGCAGGAGCTTTCACATTTTTATTTTACATCTTCTTATTTAAATCGTAATGTTCAACCTTTTTTTGTTGTTATTTTTTAAACTAAACATTCTGTTTCAAACAATTTGTTCAAGTTTTTAAAAATATACATATGAATTTTAAAGCAATTATAAAACCTCATTATAATTGGGTGAATGTTTACTGACGTTTATGCTTTATTGGATTTTCTGGGGGGTTAAATTTAAATCCCTGTTTTGTATCAGAAACTAGAACAAACCTGTTCACTGCTCCTATTTACGTCCTATTTCCCGTCACGCTGTAATTCACATTTTATATTAAAACCACGGCAAAACTTTTGTTCTTTTGTTTAAGGAAAAAAAAATTATTTTCACAATTTTCAATAGAAATGATCCGTAAACTGTGTAACATTAAAATGTAAAATAACTCAACACTTACACGAGGAGGTTTTGACCTAAACTGTTCTAAATGACCACAAATAAGAGACAGAAATAAATCCAACAATTCATTCAAACTGTGTTGAGTTTAAACTGTTTTTAGTTTAAACTGTTTTTAGTTTAAACTGTTTGATGAAGAAAAACAAAACTCTCCATTTTCAGTCTCAGTTGCTCAAATACAAATAAACAGTCCTACATGAAACCGGCATTTAACATAAAAGAAAAGTGAATACAGTGGAATTATATCTTGACATTCAATAAGATAATCTTTGTGACTGAATTCTTGAATTATGTTTTATTAACTGAAACACTTTATAATATAAGTATTTACGTTATATTTAGTTAAAACTGTCTAATCCCAAATCAGAACTGCTTGTCAAGTCCAGTTTGTTTAAAATATGTATTTACTGTGGAGGCTGTGGTTTTCAGTTTTCTTTATAATTAATATTATATCTTCTAATTTTCCCAAACTTTAGCATTTAAGTGATGAAAAGTGCAATAAACCTGCCTATCTGGCAATCAGAGCAAACACTAAAATAATAGTTTGATTTTCTACAAATGTTGAACTGCAGTGTTTTTTAAAGCGTCTAATTTTAATGTATTAGTCATGGCAACACAGTGAAACTATTCAAACTCTGAATACTCGGTATTGAATGTTACTGGAGATAATCCAGTGCTCAAACGCAACAACTGTGTGAATAATTTTGAAGAAAATGTGTATGAAAACTAGAAAAGCTCCAAAAAGCTAAAAAACTCTTAATGACTTATTAGAATGTCACATAATTTCAGTGATAATTATCACAATCATTAAATAAATACACTGTTTCCCTGATTATCATAATCTATTGTTTCTTATTCAGCTTTTATTATTTATCAACACCTTTTTAAAGTAATGGCTTCACTAATTATTTTCAACCATAATGAGAACATAATGTTAATATTGAGTATTAATATTTTATATTTGGTTCCATGCTTGACTGTTATTTTGGAAAACGTGTTTAAGAATTTGACAATATGAAACGTACTTCTAGATTATTTCATTAATTGAGGAAACAATCAAACACTCCTGCTGCTGAAAGCCCCAGAATGTTGTTGGTAGGAACTCTGCTTCATATCACAGCGCTGAGGGAGTTTTTGCTCGCAGACCTTCGTCCTCCAAACATTCGGCTCTTCAGTTTCCACTGTCAGCAAAGCGTCTGCAGGGAAACGACAGACTAATTTATGTTTAATTTTCCATCACTTTGAATGCGACTGAGACGCAACAACACTGGAGACCTTGAAAGGGTTTTTTGATGAGTAGAAAATAAATAAATAAATTCACTCCCCGCGTGACTGTGAAATGAACTGTAAGGCACAATTTCTCAAACTGAACTCCCAAAAACACGAGAAGAAAGATGAATGCTTCATATCCTAGACCAGAGAAGTCAATCCCACGGAGCGATGATCACGTCAGCAGTGAAGTTTAACACAAGATAAGAAGGTGACATGTTGCATCAGATTATAATTTACTTTGGGGTCATCGAGGTTTTATCAGTGCCTGAACATCTCTGTTTCCTGTGTTCTGCAACTGTGTCACCAGTGGAAACATGTTTCCAGTGGAAACATCCTGCTGTGTTTGATTTTTGCTTCATAGAGGAAAAAATATCTCCTTTTCTGTTGATGGAAAACTTTCTGCTCCTTTTAGATACATTCTCTATAAAAAAAAAAAAAAACCCGAAAGATTGGTTTATTTTTTATTCTCTTTCTTTTTGTGAATATTGTAAATACGGCACATAAAATACTTAACATATCTATAACTGTAAATATTTAGAAGGTTGAATATCAACAGGAACTGAAATACAACAAGGGGGCAGATGTCATAAGAATAATCTTGTCTTCTGCTCCTTGTCATTTAAAATGTGTTGATTTGGAGGTTTTGTTGCTAAGACTGTTTATTTTGCTTTATTTATTTATTTATTTTACTTTGGAATGAATTAAAGAAGGAATTACAAACAAACTGCGTTGGCAACAATGTTTTCTAAATCAATTCTGCTTTTAGAGTAGTAGAAATAAAGTTGTTATTTTTTTATTTAAAGTTGATTTTAGATTTGAATGTTAAGGTACACTACTAACACGACCACTGCTCTTGAGTAGAAATACTTACGACGGATCAGAATTTCTACTTTGTGAGGCTTTATTAGATTATTCCAACATCCTACATGCATTCTGGTGCCACTTTTTTTTTTTTTAAATAAACCATCCAGGTCATTTGGTTTTCTTCTCCACTGTTTCAGGATTATAACGTGGGTTTGTCGAGTCTCTTACCTGAACAAGAAACAGCTGCTGGGAGCAAAGTGAGAACAAACACACCTGTCTTCACTGAGTCCATGGCTCTCCTCTCCTCTCTTCTCCTCTCCTCTCCTCTCCTCTCCTCTCTTCTCCTCCTCTTCTCCTCCTCTTCTCTCAGAGACAGCAGACCTTCCTCTCCCCTCCTCTGGCACTCACTCCTGCTTCAGGCTGATCAGAGGAAGTGGCTGAACCAAACACCTGCCAGTGGCCTGACACTGAGACGTGTTGACTTCAAAGCTTCCTACAACCTCTCACACGCCACAGGACTCGTCTGCCTCTGACTCGCTCGCCTCAGAAACAGCTTCAACTGACACTCGCACTTCACCTAATACGTTCTACAAGTCTCTCCGCACATGAGAGGAATAAACTGCATCATGACGAGCAGACGTCTGTTCAAATCTGAAATGTAACAGTTTTTATTATATACAATGGAAAATATTAATATTCTCTTATGTTTTGTGTCCAAATATCTCAATTTTAAATCATTTTTATGCAGAAATGTGGGGAATATTTAAACAGTAAGATTCTGCATGTGATATTCAACACGCCTGCATTATTTTCAACACATACGATCAGTGTAAGCATGAAAAACTGTGTTAATATATTAAAACATGGGATTTTGGTGACAGCAGCAACAGTAACCCTATAAGGAACATTAACACTGCTTAACGCTGTTTATTTTTGTTATTGTTTTAGTATCTTAGCTGTTGCTCCACTGATTTATCAGTATTAGCACATACTGTATACTTATTGTATTGTATAAACTCATTTCTGTTTTGATATTTCTGAGTGGTGTAAAGCACTTTGTGATTTTTATCAGTGAAAGGCGCTATATACATCCATTTTACTTACTTACTTAGCATAGTGAGAATATCTGTAGTCTGAATCGACACTGGACTCCAAATTAGATTAGATCTTCCCTTCATTGTTTTTTGGGCAACTTTCAGTCTGAAGTTTGCATGTTCTCTCCACGTGTCACAGTATTTTTTTCTTCCCCTGGTTTTCTGCTTTCCTTCACGGTCTGAACACATGTGCATGAGGCAACTTGGTGACAGTGTGAAGGTGAGTGTGTGTGTGTGTTTGGTCTGTGTTGAACTGGTGACCTGTCCAGGGTGTAGCCGGCTTCCAAACACAGTCAGCTGAGACCTGAGCGGACACGCTGATGTAGAACACAGAGGGGTGGAGGCTTCACATAAAATGTCCCTGAGCAAGAGAGAAGTTTGTACCCGTGGTGAATGAGGATCGCACGGCAGCTGTGGCCACTGATGTGTGTGAATGAGTGAAGGCTGATTGTGTTAAGCACATTAACACTGGTGAAGCTGCAAAGATGAACAACATAAGTCCAGTCTGTTCATCTTCAACAGGAAGAGTTACATGAAACAAATAGGCAGATGTGACCTAGAGGTTGGAGACAGGAGCTTTCCGTCTGGATGTTTGCAGGTTTGAATCCCCAACTAGTTACCACTGTGGGTCCCTGAGCAAGACTTGGCTCTTTGCATGTGGAGGTAAGTTTAACTGGATGAGTTGAATTCAGAGAATTAAACCCCCTGAGAAGATCGATGAACTACGCTTTCCTTCAGATTATGTAATAAACATGCATTTATCCCTTATAACTGCTCACAGCTTTACTCGACTAGTTCATAAATGATGAATCAAGTGTTTTGTACTTTTCTCACCGATGCTGACTGTTTTGCAATTACTTGTTTTGCTGGATTCAACTGAATAAATATTATATCTGTTACTGAAATGATTACAATTGTTTCAGTTTTGCAGTTTACGCAAGTTGTATTCCTTTATCACCCTGGATATAGACAATACATACATAAAATCAGTATAACAGCATTACAAAACTGAATTTGTGACATATATATTTAACATGTAGACAATAGACCACTTTAAGACAAGTCAAAATGACTCACAGAACGAGGATGTTGGTCAACAGTCTGTATGCTGACAGCAGAGGAATCAATCTGAGCAACAGCAGATATCAACTTAAGTAACTACGTTTAAAAGGTGATGCTTCACCGTTGGAGTGTTTGAGTAAAGGACGGGGTTAAAATTGCAAACCTTTGCATGGTTTCAACAAATCGCTTCTGTCTTAGGTTGCACAATCGCACTGATCTGTGGCACTCAAAGCACTTATTGAGCCATCAGGAAGATAAGTGAGGCCGGGTTAAGTTGCACAGAGAGGAGACTTTATTTTGCCACCTCTGTGCGAATAGTTGAGGGACTTCTGACTGCAGCTTGACCTCAGGAGGCGTTCTGACGGCAAAACAGTTTTATTCAAATCTAACCAAAGCAGAGAGAGCAGTCATGTGGTGGCCACAAGGTAAAGCCCACCTTGCTTTATGCTTAATTGTGACTCATAAAAAATTTATAATTGACTTTATAAGTAATGAACAAGTAAAAACTTACTTGAGTGCCTCCCTCTCAGTGTCTACATGTACTACACCGCACCGGTCCATCGATTGAGAAGATGCATCCTCAACAAGAAGTCAAACACACAATCCATCACAGTGAAAACAATTTAAACACACTCACGTTCATGCGTACAGGCAACTTAGAATGGATGTTTGGGCGCCTGCCTCACAGTGAGACGCTGTGGGTTCAGACACTGGCTGGTTCTTTCTGTGTGGAGTTTGCATGATCTCTGGTTTCCTTCCGTGTCCAAAAACATGGCTGTGAGGTTAACTCGTGACCCTCAACTGTGCATGTGAATATAAGTGTGTGCGTATATGGTTGTCTGTCTCTTTGTGTGCCCTGAGACAGACTGAAGCCCTGTCCAAGATGTACCCTACACTTGCACATAGCTGGGTCTAGATAGAAAATAGATGGACGGAGAGTCACACAGGAAGAGTACGCCAAATCTTCAGGAAATAAGTCTGGACTCAAGCACATGATGTGAGGGTGTACTTCTTAGAAAACAGGTCCTAACAGCAGCAGGCCGGGCTGATCTCGCTGGTTTAATAAGAATAATATAAACGCACAACAACACTCAGTGTAATGTCTCAAACAAGCAACTTTTTGCAGTAAAACCACCAAACGTGGCTCAAATAACCATGTTTTGATCTCTCAGGAGAGTTAAATAAGCTGTGCGGCTGCTGTGTACCATGTGACCTTCTGGGTGTTTCCTGACAGCGCATGTCACATGACTGTGACGTCACAGGTATCAGTGGTTGTTAAAGCGGAGCTCTGTCCACCTCCAACTAGCAAGTTTAAACTCGTTACCGCAAACCTCTCTGGAGGGGTCGGTGTCTATTTTAACGCGGTGCCACTCACACGAAAAGAGTTAATAATTTCTGTCTGCTGTCCGGCTGTTTCAGCGACGCCTTTCGTTAGCCTCGTTAGCACAACCTCTGCTAGCCGTTGCTAACTCGCTGCGGCGTTTGCTGAGATTTCTCCCCGAAAACAATAACAACAACGAAACAGGACACAAACATGACTCGGGTCGCCTCTGTCCGGCCGTGGTGCATGGGAGTGACGTTACCGCTCATTTTAGGTGAGTATTTGTCCGGTTTATCTTGATCTAAAATGCCCTGTAGACGATTATAAACAAAAGGTCGCAGATATGTAACAGCCTCGCGCGAGCCAAAACGACGTTTATTTCAAACCCGCGCGTGCACCGTCTTTAAAAAGTATTCTTTATAAAGAAGTAGAAGAAATATTTAAACTCATGAGGACATGTAGATGTGTTATTAAACTTCCAGACTAAACATGCAGCCGTTGTTATCACGTGATGTGTCAGATTAGTCAATGTTTTGTCAACAACGTTGTGAACAGGCATTAATGTGTCGAGTCCAGTGTTTCCTGTTCTGAGTCGTGTGTGTGTGTGTGTTCTGTTCTGATTCGTGTGTGTGTGTGTTACCGGTGCTTGAGTCTAGTGTGTGTCTACTTTGAGTAGTTTCAAGGTCAGATTGTAAATATTTTGAGGACATTCTGATAATCAAAACAATGATCCACTCCTATCTCCAGCGTGTTCGTGTTGCTATCATCAGTTTCAAAATAAACGCATATTTTTGATTAAATCTTAAAATGTATTAACATTCAACATCCCTCTGTTATATATCTTAAGTTGGATGTTTGCATGAATGTGTGGAGAATTGTCCCTCAGTGTTTGGCCTGTGATAAGCTGAGCAGGCTGTACTTTGCTTTTTGCCCATTATCAGCTGGGAGTAACCCCTGCAACCCTGGATAAAGTGTGGAGTCTGTGGGCCTCTCCTCAGAACAACTCCGGGAAAGATGAACTCTTGTTTTGTTAAGATGCCAGTCAGATATTATTTATGGAGTTTAACCACATAGTCACGCCCCCGGTGAGTGAAAATCAACCAGTCAACACAATAAGGGGCAATCTGGACTCAAACCAAAGTTTGACATGAGCCACGAGATGACGCTTCACCACTGTGCAGACTTAAATAGTTTCATTCTACTAACTATATAATTTAAGATTCAATTGAAGATACTTTAAAAACATTGATCCAGTAGTTCAGTTGGTCATAACTATGTTTCTTTGGAACCCTTCAGAAAGGCTGCAGACTCCCTCTTTAACGATTTATCCAAAATTAGAGTGAAATCAAATGCTGGTAGACTCACTCACCTCAAGAACAGAAAAATAAAGTCTTTGGTAAAAATCAAGGTTTCGCCAATAACTGGATGCAGCTTAATGAGATGTAATAGGTAAACATTCTGGTTTGATGAACTGCTTGGTGCTTGTTTTGTTAGTATTGGGCACAAGCAATATTATTTTAAAGCTAAATATGGAACTACATCCATCCATTATATTTTTTCCATGTGTGGTCGCTGTATGTGCGGAGGGAAAACAAGCCCCTCCTTCCCCGTCTCCTGCAACGTCTTGCAGCTCTTGTGATTCATTCTCGGGTCCTGCACTGACCTCGGGGGCCTCGACTAATCGGACGTGTCTGGCAGACCTCTAACAGGAGGCGACCAGGGGGAATCCTGATCAGACAGTACTGGTTCCTCTCGGTGTGGACGAGCGGTGGCTCGACTTGGACTCTCTCCATCTCCGAGTGTTGAGCTCTTTTGTCATGAAGGAGACAAAAGTAACTTTCTCAATCTTAATGAGCTCTGACCAAAAGATTCACGGCCACAGCTGACTGACTGGTAAACATCAAGCTCTGCTTTACAATCCTGCCTCCAAACACTCACGAATAAGCCCCACGATACACGAGGAGGAAGTCCCACTCTTCCTCCACCCGGATGTGCTGATTTGCATCGTCACTACTTTATGATAAAATCATGTTAAGGTTTCCTAATATGGTTATCACTACACCTGTATATCAGGGTACTTTAACCATATCGTCTGTATGTTTGACCTGGAAGTGAATGTGCTTTGCAGCTGCTGCTCTACATCAGGGTTTTGCCACCGTGGCTCCGCCCACGACGGCCCAAACCACCGCTGCACCGCACAAAGGCCCCGACAGACCTGAAAGAGGACAATACAACGTCACCGGCAGCAATGGCACCGTGTGTTTACTGGCCTACATGGGCCTCCAGCTCAACATCACCCTCAACATCACCTCACAGAACAAGGTGCCGGGATAAAATCCTCTCTGCTGCCGACGCAAAGGCTTTCAGAGATCTGACAACGTCTCATTTATTTACAGACTGTCCAGAATGTCATGAACATCAACCCCAACGTGACAAAGCACTCTGGGTCATGCGAGTCGGACCGCGCTGTCCTGCAGCTCACCACAGACACTAACAAAACCGACCTCTCCTTCGTCTTCATCCTGGTGAGTCGCTGCTGCTCGTCACGAGTCAGTTTGGTTTTTGTGTGGTAGTTCATGTGAAGGCCACTAGAGGGCGGCTGCAGCTTGAAGTGAGCCTGTTCTTGAGTGCCGAGTGACTGATGTTGCTTTTGTCTCCAGAACACTACGTCCAATAAGTACCACTTGGGGGAAGTGTCTCTCACTGCGGCTGTGCCAGACATGAAAGGTGAGAGCTCAGAAAAAAACAAACAAACCTCATAATTCTTTTCTCCTCTTTGCCTTTAAAGGTTTATTTCAAGCTTGTGGTCTTGTTTAGCAGTTTATTAATCACAGTGCGCCTTGTCTTTCAAAGGGATGTGAATTCAGTCGTGATACTGAGGCACTTTATATCAGTGAATAGCAGCTTTGATTGAATGCAATGACGGTAAAACAACTGCAAATGTTGTTCTGATGCAGACGGATAACTAACGTTTATTTGGTTTATACACGTGACAATGTGGTGCAGAGTGTTTTCAGAACGTATTTCAATTCTTCACTTAAACTGGAGCAGCGATACCACAGTAATAAACTGATTTAGCTTTTATTCCTGTCAGAGAGTATCTGTGGTGGTTATATGGTTTGTTTTTTTAACTATGATCCTGGAGAAGTAGGTTTATTTATCTACATTAAATAATGCTGATTTATAGAACAGTTTCACTATGTAGTTTATAGTAATACCAGAAGGTTCAAACAATTTCAGAACGGAAAGTTCTAAATAAAACAATGTGATAATCACAATTTAAAATCTCCAAAATATCATATGAAACAAAGTGTCAGACAATTTTAAGCCAAGAATAGAGAATTTTTTTTTTTTTTTTTTTTTTAACGACTCATTACAAAGTTGTATTAAAATGCAGATAATTTTTTATTTCAAAACACACGTCTGTGTTTAAGAAAAAAAAAAAAAACATGTGGTAGGTGGGACCTGCACCGGCACAATTGGTGCCGCATGCACTAAAGCTTCTGGCTCTCGTCACTTATTGGTTCTACTTTGACCAAAAGAAATAATCTCTGATGTCACAGTTTAAAAAATAATAAATAAAGAAGCACCACAAAGATAATAACTCTGGTTAATTCCAGTTTTGATCCTGGCAGGCTTCCTGATGAAGCCGGTTGTGGGATTCTTTGTGCATGTCATTGACCGCAAACCTCCCAGTGCAAAGCATTATGGGATTGATCCGCTGAAGTTAATCAAGTCACATATAAACTGGCACAATAGTCCCATTATTCTTTGTCTTCATGTAAACGGACCGATTTGATCCTTTAATTGGAAAAAATTTAATCTGCTTGACAAAAAAGTGAGCATGTAAACACTGTTAATGTGGAGATTTAAAACAAAAGTCACAAATGTACTTCTGGAAAGGACAGATGTTTGAGTGTGAAAATAAAAACTCTTCAGAAAAGCTGAAGTACGGTTATGTGAAGCCTAAAGTAGTTGTACCGTCTTCGTCTTAATTCCCAGCTTTTGTAAAGTTCCCGTATTAAATGAGAAGTTTTTTTAGTAAGAAAATGAATCAACTTGATTTTTTCAGTTGATATTGTGCATTTAAATTGTGATTTTGAAGGATGAACATGCGTTTCAACACTTTACAAAGAGAACACCTGAAATGTGTTCAGTGTAGATGGAAAGGTCACTGGGTTGTTGTTGTTGTTGCCTCGTCCCACAGAGCCCTTCTCGGCTCATAACCTCAGTCTGGACTACCTGCACGGACACCTGGGACACTCCTACATGTGCCGACAGGAGCAAAGTTTGATGGTGGCGTCCAATTTCTCCATCAACGCCTTCCAGGTACAGATCCAGCCCTTCGGCGTGGTGGGAGATCAGTTTGGAGCAGGTAAACTCCTTCAGCCATCGGAGCGCGTTAAGGTTGATCTGCCGGGGGTCTAAAGGCGTCTGTTGTCCTCACAGTCGAGGAGTGCCAGCTGGACGAGGACGACATGCTGATCCCCATCATCGTGGGAGGAGCGCTGGCCGGCC